>VDFB02047397.1:42877769-42905980 GCA_007258455.2 Sequoia sempervirens | reverse complement strand
GATTTCCACGAGAAGGCCTGAGACCAAATTTTAACATAAAAGAGCTCCCTATTAAGTTCAAGTGTTGCGGCTAAGAATAGTTGACAATGACATCAGAGAGATTATTTAATTTACTACACCTTTGCAGTCTAAAAGTTGCAGCTGTGATGAGTTACCAAAGGTTTCAGGGAGGCTATTTAATTCTATACACTGCCTCAACTCTAAACGCCGTACAATGACAGGTTGTCAAGTATATTAGAAAATGAATATTGGAATTTGGAAACATTGCCATCTTCTTGCATTATTGTCAAGTCCCAAATGTTATCCCCAATACTGAAGGGAAGGAGAAAGGTAAGGTGCAAATACGTGACTTAAGGGTAGGAGAAATAATGTTCAACTTTTCTTTTTGAAACTAGATGCATTTCTGTTTGGTAGCGAGTTTCTAGAGATGCGCTCAAGTTGAAGTTTGGAAATTAACGTCACCATGATCAATGGAAAGCTCTTTATTTTGTTAGTAATTGACAATATCTTATTTTCAACTGCTACAACTGTGATAGATTGTCGGAAGAATTAGGCAAGTTATTTAAATCTTCAAAATTTCCTATTTCACAAGAGCAGCGACTCTTGAAGAAATCAAATCCATAAGCTTTTACATTTCTTAAGCACCTAGTCTGATGCCATAATAGAACAGGTATCAAGAGTCTTGCACGAGATATCATCATAAGTTAACGATAATGTTTGACATATAGATTCATATAACAAATATTAAGGGCATCTATCCAATCATGTCGACAAGGACTACTGGTCCTATACTAAAAGATATTAATACCTATCTATCATGCATGCAAGCAAGGAAACACAAACGAGACAAGCAAACTCAATCTATAATTTATCCACTGAATGCTGCATACCTGGGCATTTCTGTGGATGTCACCAGAGAATTCCAAAGCCGAGCAATCTCATCTTCACTTCCAAGCTTGCTGATGATGATGTCCTCTCGTCTCAAGACAACCATGTCCCTATGTGACTAATTTCCAATTATAGATTCTAACTTCTTCCAAAACCCAAAATGGTAGTTGATTTTCCTTCTTGAGCACGTCTTTCACAATTTCTGTCTACAGAGGATGATATCATTTCCTGCTAAGAATACCATTGATGAAAACCTTCATGCTTTCCTCTGCCTCTTCATCTTCCCGGATCTCGGGTGGATTAAATTGAAGGGCTTTTCTTCTTTCTCCCAGGTGCTCTATAACCAAAACAACCTATCTCCCAGAATTCATTCAAAATCTCCTCAAGGCCGACATGCCAAGAATTTAACCGAGCCACCCCTGATTAGTTGGGCTGATTGATGCAGAGGTCCTCTTTCCAAATCTGCTATTTTTTTTCCCCCCTCGGAAAGCCAGTGCCATGCATGCCAAACATAACAGACCAGTTGCCCCCAAGAACAATTAGTTACCCCCGCATTTAATTAGAACAAATCTGTTAAAAAGCATCCAATGCATGTTCTCCTTCAGATACATGTCACTTTTCCATGCAAGCGGTCACCAAATCATTAGATGCAAATTCCCAAAAATAGGTAAAGCATTACATTTTAAGTTATTTATTATTTATTATTTATTGCCAAATTAAATGGTGACCCAATGGTGGATCGACTAGATTCTTCTCCACTCAACTTATCTGGCTGAGAGGAAAGAAACGACAATAAGAACTTGAAGTTTAGATTTAGCATAGGCTACTAGGTGGCGCATGCAGTAGGTCAAGACTCCCAAAGCCCAAGGGCCGATGCCAAAACAAAGGCTAACCAATAAAAAAAATTCCAAGAAAATGTAATGACAGGCATATATCAAACACCACAAATAAAGCATATTCTTGAATTGCGAGCAGCCAAGAGTTTATTTACTTAATCGACATGCTTAAGCATGATGCTATCCCTTAAGCTAAAACTTCCTGTAAGCTTTGAGGTAAGTTGTTAGAACTTTTATCTAATTTTTCACAATCTCATAAGACACAAATCAAACATATTGAATCCATACAAGACCACACCAAAACACATAGTGAAACAAAGAAACATCACATAATGATGTGAATGGAGGGGTACTACAGATAGAGTTCAACTCAGATTTTACTATTGTTCCTTGCTTGGCATATCTATGTTGGAGACTACATTTCTTAAGGAGAGGGTAAAAGCACAAAGTTGTGCCACACTTTCATACAACTTACCAACACAACTAAATTTAAGTATTTCTAACTAAAAATAAATTTTAGTCAAACATATGATCTAGTAAGATTCATTCTAGCTAAGTTAGATACTTCCACAACTTTTTCAACTCAAATTGTTGGCTAAAAATATATGGAGCATCACTTTGAGTCCAATTTACCAAAAAAATAAAATTATTTGAAAAACTTGAAGTTTCAATAACTCCTACTAATGTAAATAACATTGTTTAAAAATATAAAAATACCCTTGTGTAGATCCATAAGTGTAGTTTTCAAAAATATATTTATTTTAATAGTTTAATTATTATTTATATTTTATTTTTCATTTTTACTAAAATTAGGTTATTAGCACAAAATATTATGTTAATTACCATGCCAAGGAAAAATACTAAAATTTATTAAAAAAAATAAAAGAAATATGATGCTCTAGATAAAAAAATCTATTTCAAGATAGTATTTAATTTTTTTTCCATTTTAGATAAATATTTAATATGAAAGTTGACATCCAATGGAAACAACTATTTTTTGATTCAGGCATATTTTAATATTTATTTAAAAATATATATTTATCAAAATTGGAAAAAACTATATCCATGCACTAAAGTTTCAAGTTATAAATATACACAAAAAAAAATTGAAAGAAAAAAAAAATTACTATAAAAAGTTTGATGTCTCATGCAACTTCATTTTTCAACATTTTCTCAACAACTAAATTATAGTGTCAATTTATTAAAAACTAGTTTAAAATAATTTTTAAATTTTTTTTTTTTAAAATACAAATATAAAATATACTAAAAAATACACATTTTACTAGTTTACATCATTTCAAAATTCAAAAAATATATGCCACTTTTTAGTGATTCAAGTTTAAAAGTTGGATTAGTGTTGGCCATTTCCTTTATAAAGTGTGACATAGCTTTGTACTTTTACCCAAGAACATTTTTATGTTGTGGTTTTAATGATGGTCTCTATGATGTTAGTGTGATGAGAAATTGATGTGATCTCAGATCCGAAAGGTGTTTTCTTTGAGGATTGTTTTTGGTTTGGAGATTTTGTGAATTATGTTCTAGTTTTGGTCGACCTAATGTATACAATTCACTATGGAGACTAGTTATGCTTTATGGATGTTAGCCAACTTGGTATAATGCACTACATGGCTAAAATGTTTTAAATCATATATGGTGCCCAAAAGGGTGTTTTGATTTATTTTTTTCATTTAATTAGGCTGACCTAATTGATGAATAAGATGTACTTGTATATATATAAGATTCCTTGAAGGGAGAAGTATGTGTGAAGTGAGTGGAAGTGCAAGTGTGGAAGAAAGGTGAAAGAGGATTCGATCCTAAATGTTTTATCGGTTGGGGATTAGGGTAGATTTGTTGAGTGACTACTATGTGAGGTAGTACTTCATATTCTGAGCTCCATTGGAACTGAACTCTACACACTGAAGGTGCATTCTATCAGTTCAAATCTTTTGACAGTGAGGCACAATCTTTGTATCTTGGTGGTTAGCGATCTTTTGTATTTAGGAAGTGAGATTTTTTCAAGGAAAGTGAGTCCTGGCAGTGAGCCCTATAATATCTTGTATTTGGATATAATATATTGTGAGTTAACCCTCACCATCATTTTTCCCTTTCTAGGTTTTCCACATAAAAATATTGGTGTTCATGTGTGTATGGTTGCATTGATTTGCTTCTATGTTCTCTCTTGTTGATTCAGTTAGAATTGTGATAATGGTTAGATGGATTTTATTAGAATGGTTTTATGGAATACTGATTCACCCCCCCCAATTAGTATTCTAAATGTTCAACAATTAGTATCAGAGCTTGGTTCCTTGAAAGAAGCCTAATAGCTTGAGGAAGGTCTTTGAATTCGAGTATATATTTTTTTCCTTCAGAAGTGATCTCTGCTAGATGTTCAAAAGAAATAGAAGATCTGAAGGACAAGTTGATGAAAGAATATGAGTATGTTGCAAAAATGCAAAGTAAATGTGTTGAAGCATGTGATTTATTGGTTAAGGAAAATGCAATTGTATCCATCCTACTGCAACAATTGGATGAAAAGAAAAGAATTGAAAATTGTTAGAAAATTAAAATTCAAAGGAAGATGGATGAATGCACAAAGCTTGAGAAAGAAGCATAAATATTGAGATCTGATTTGGAAAAGGAAGTAAGTTTTGAAGACAAATTTAAGATAAGCTCTACAATGCTTGATGAGTTGATTACTTCTCAGAGACTGGCAATGAATAAAAGTGGTTTAGGGTTTGAAGAAGGTTAGAGTTATAAAGAAAATAAATCTACTGACAAGAAGAATCAATGCAAATATGGATGAATCAAGAATCTAAGAAGAAATTTTGGAATAATTCTCGTCAAACAACCGGATGCTAAAAGGTATTTATCTTTCAATGGTGTTTGTCATTCCTACAAGAAATTTTGTCATAAGGCAAAGGACTGCAAAAGTAAAATGAATGATACTTAATCATTCTCAAGAAAATGTTTTAAGTGCAAGAAGGTTGGAAATAAAGCTAGTATCTGTGAGAATAGATTGAATAAAAGAAAGAATGTAAGGAAGAATATTGTTTGTTGTAAGTGCAACAATCTAGAACAACCTATTAATAACTAAAATAGAATAAAAAATGATAATCCGGTGAAGAATCATGAATAAATCATCAATCCGAAGGAAGAAAGAAAAGAGATGAAGAGAATCTGGATAAAGGAAGGAGAATTCAAGCAAGTTGAATCAAAATCATTAGTCTTATCTGTGTTGATCTCTAGTGCAAATACGCCTGTCAATTTTTGATTTTAGAAATAACTAAGGGGAAGCAATTATCAGAAAATTTAATAAACCCCCTCATCGATACTTATGTCACATCATGACAGAAATATATTTAATGTAGTAACGGATTTAAGGAATTTCTCAGTCACATGTGTGAAGAATGAAGTTTGCAGAATTTGAAAGAATGGAGGTGCACACAATTTTCAAGGTAATCTACTTGCAATTTGAAGCATTTATTGCAAAAAAAATCAGAATGAAAGAAATAAATTCAGAAATTTCAAGAGGCATATGTATTTTGGGAGAAGCATGCAAAGGAAGTTTAGAGAGCAATTCAATGTTTCAGGGTTTGAAGGAGAGATCAAGTGGATTCAAAGTGTGTTCTGAAAGTTGGATATCTATCCTTTTTTGGTTAGCATTTATAGAGGTATTCCTATTTTCACAATCTTTCATTTTTATTGCTATAAATAATTCAAAGGTTGTGAATAGTGTGGATAGAGTGCAAGCTGATTTGAGGAAATATTTGAAGAATCTATTAGAAGATTCAGTTAGTGCATTCTCATGCATCCCTCCTAGAGTGTTGCCCACAAAAGATATTTATGCATTTGTTTACAGTAAGATAGAGGAAATATCACCAATCTAGTTGAGAATTCTTTGGAAGAATGAATTGGAAGAGAACCATGATTCCTACAAAGTGTTAGTTGAAAAGAAGTTGGATGTGTGGTAGAAAACCTCTTTGTTTGAGTTTGACAAGAAGCATATTCAAATAGATTTGAGGAGAATTCATAATAAATCTTTGTGGATTGATGAAGCACATTTGATTACTTGAGAAACAATCTGAAAGGTAGTGATTGAGCAAGGGATAATTGAGGTAACCGGTGTGACTCTTGAAGGGAAAGAGATTAATTTGAGATCAATTGTGGATCCAGTTATTAGGTATGCCACAATGGTCATTGGTCAAAAAGTTTGTCTCCCTAGCAATGACCTAACAATGTCTTCTACTATTGTACATACTATTGTTGATATGGTTAAAGGAGGTATGGATTACATTACTTATGTGAATTACTTAGAGTACATCTTTTGAGTAATTTAAAGGAAATCAAGAAGAGTAAGAAGGATACATTCTGGTATGGAAATTTGGTTGTCTACTTAATATTTTACTTTTTGAAAGAATTACCCATAATAGGAAGAATAGAATGGTCAAATACATAGCCTATTTCCCATCAAATCAAGAACTTCATGAAAAATCTTGGTAATTAAGATGCACAAGAGACTACTCTTGTTGCATTCTTTGGAACATTTCAAATTAGGATCAACAGAAGGTCAAGGATTCCAATAAGTGTTACTAAAAGGTACTCTTGAAATATCAATTTCCTATTGTCTATGGATTTATGTCACATGGAAGCAGTTGAATCAAGGTTGGTGTGGATATTTGAGTTAGATTATGAAGTGTCAGAGGCTGAAATTGATTATTATGCAAAATTTCATTTAGAAATCCCTAAAAATCCCGATGAGAAGGTACCTCTGGTAGTGCAACATAATCAAAGAAGAAAAAAAAGATTGTTGTGAAACAAGAAGTTGTAGAAGGAAGTGAGTTAGAGAGAGCTCAACATGAGCATGAAAGAATAAGCATTCAAGGAGATTTGGAAGAATTTTAGAAAGTTATTCTCGGTGATAATTTTGATTCATCTATTTCTGTTATGGAGAATCTCATAAACATGATTAATTATTTGAAGGTCTACATCTCCAAACTGGAAGTGCATGTTGGAATTAGGTCTGCTGAAGAAAATATAGAATATGTCAAGGAAAAATGTGCAAATGCACATAGTTGAGTGATGAAGGAATTTGAGAGTTTGAAAGTCTGTGAGGAAGAGGCACAAGAACTACTTTATTTTTTCCTAAATTGGTCTGGCAGTATGCTGAACATAAGAGATGAGATAAGAGTGAAGCCTGGATGGCCACTCAGGAAGATACATACAGATTGGTAGAAGATAAAGATAATTAGAGGTGGTCCTATATTATGCAGCTTTAGGATAAATTATTTCCCCTGCATGACCAAAGAACAAAAGTTATTAAGAAGTTTGTGGCACTCAGAGACATGGTTAAACTTAGACACATTCATGTTTCTAGTGTTCTTGATAGTATTGGTGAATTATCAGAAATTAATATTAGTCGCGATACTTTAACAAATGGTATAAAGTCCTTAACTAAGATTGAACTATTTCACAAGACTCTTGTAAGTGCAAAAGGATCATGGGAATAAGGAAAAGTGTCATAGAAGGTCATCCTAGAGATTCTCAAAGGTTCTTTTTCAGGTTGATTCAATTTTGTGTTCATATATTTTTTATTATATTTTGATGCATATAAACATATATACCAGACCCCATCCTTTTCCATTGATGAAAAAGGGGGAGAGATAGAGGTTGGCAAAGGAATTTTTCTTTTGAGAAGAATACTTTTGATAGAGGGAGAATTCAATTATCGTATATTGAAAATGTTTTTGAATTGCATGTTGCCATCAATGCTAAAGGGGGATATTATTGGAATAATGGAGCCTTGCAACATGAGCATGAAGTGTGGATGGTTTGTGTTGGTTGTTCCTATGTTTCCATTGATGTCAACATGGTGATAACTATATGGGAAGATTACTTAGTTTATTGGAAGTTTTTCTCTACTAGTAATGTTCTTTTGTGATGAATCAATGCGTTGGTATTTGAGTATGGAATTCATTGAAAGAATAGATATGACTCTAATCTATTAACCATGCTATCATGTCTCATTCAAAAATCTATATCCTAGATCTTGAGAAGTTTTGGGTTGTGAGTAGAAAGTTATCTTTGACAGAGTTCAACTTTGTATTTTACTGTTGTTCCTTTCTTGGCATATCTATGTGGGAGACTACTCATTTTATTAAGGAGAACAATCTTATGTTGTGGTTTTAATGGTATTCTCTATGATATTAGTGTGATGAGAAATTAATGTGATCTCAGATCTTGAAGGTGTTTGATTTGAGGATTGTTTGTTGGTTTGGAGATTTTGTGAATTATGTTCTAGTCTTGGCCGACCTAACATATGCGATTCACTATAGAGACTAGTTATTCTTTATGGATGTTAGTTGAATTTGTATAATGCACTACATGGATAAAATGTTTTAAATAATATATGGTGCCAACAAGGGTGTTTTTATTATTTTTGTTTTCATCTAGTGAGGCTGACCTAATTGATGAATAAGATATACTGGTATATATATAAGATCCCTTGAAGGGAGAAGTGTCTGTGAAGTGAGTGGAAGTGCGAGTGTGGAAGAAAGGTGAAAGAGAATTCAAGCCTAAATGTTTTATCAGTTGGGGATCAAAGAAAATTTGTTGAGTGACTATTGTGTGAGGTAGTACTTCATAGTCTAAGCTTCATTGGAACTAAACCCTACACATTGAAGGTGTATTCTATCAGTTCAAATATTTTGGCAGTGAGCCATAATCTTTGTATCTTGGAAGTTAGCCATCTTTTGTATTTAAGCAGTGAGCCTCTTTCAAGGATAGTGAGTCCTGGCAGCGAACCCTATAATATCTTGTATTTGAATATAATATACTATGAGTTAAACCTCACCGTGGTTTTTCCCTTTCTTGGTTTTCCACTTAAAAATCCTAGTGTTCATGTGTGTAAGGTTGCATTGATTTATTTCTATGTTCTATCTTGTTGATTCAGTCAGAACTGTGATAATGGTTAGATGGATTTTATTAGAATGGTTTTATGGAATACTGATTCAGTCCCCCTCTTAGTATTCTAGATGTTCAATACATAAAACTTTAGGTTGCAGGCCCAAAACTCTTTTGTTGCTACCTTGGCTGCCACTGTGGAGTTACATGAGTAAAATCCTAACTCCATAGGAAAAGAATGGAAGCTTACTTTGTGTTTCTCTGAGAACTTTACATTTAACTCAACTACCTACCTAGAGAATTCCATTAATATCATCTTATCATTACAACACATTGGTAGTTTGAAACGAGCCTTATCAAAACCAAATATCCTAATATAAGTAGTTATGGGGTATTGAATGAACTAACTTCCCCATTCTTCAACAAAAGCCATGGCTTCTTTAGAGAGTCTAAAACCTACATCTCCCATCAAGTAATTGATCACTACATACAAGAAGGCATCATTTACTCTTTTGAAATGTCTTTATGCCTTCTTGAGTTCTAATTGATCACAATATTTCCAGATGCTATTCCATCCATATGCCTCTTCAAGCATGCCCACTATAGTCAATCCTGGGAAATTCCCCATCCTAGCAGCACAATATATAACATAGGAGCTCATATAGAAGGCCTTGATATCCTCTACTTTATTAATTTGATCATGAATTGCATTTGATACTATTTGTCCCTAGTCCAAGTACTGCTTTCCATCAAGAATGATCTGAATGAATGGGAACATCCAATCCTTGAAATCATGTGATTCTTTCTTTCCAAATGCCCTAGAAAATAGTGTAATAATTTCATCTACCTCAGCCGAGAAATAAGACCACTTAAGATTTTTGGGAAGTTTCTTTATAGAATTCTTCTCAGCTTCTAACCATCTCTTATTGATGTATGCCTTGTTTCCCTCCACATATTTTTGATATTGTGCCAGTGCTTGGGCCACAGTCATGATTATGAGGTTAGGATAAGGAGGAAAATCAAATAGTAGTCTCATCATCCCCAGTGACAAATCAATAATATCATTGCCCCAAGAATCAATGCATTTTCTTTGAGTTGAGTTATATATGCATTTGCATCTGCTATTATAAACTCAGGAAACTGTAGAGCAATTGGAAATGAAGCTATGTGCTAATCTTGAGTTAGCAATTTTCTTTTCTCTTGGACTGGCATCATCTGCAAAAGTATCTTTAACAAATTGTTCCAAGTCAATATGACCAACCAATGTGTCTATTATCTCCATTACTTCTAACTCAAAATTTGAAGGTACTATATTTCCTTGATATTTGTACTTCATAGTGAGGGGCAGTTGTTCTGGCTTCAACCTCTTAGGTCTCTATCCCCTTTTTTCCCCTTGCTCTTCTTGCACCTCTTGCACCTCTTTAGTGCCAATATCCTCTTCTGATGAAGACATTTAATTGAATCTGCAAATAATGACATTCATTATACAACAGGAGCAATGAATAGGGTTAGATATCATATATATTTACATTAAAATCTTATGATATGAAAGAAGTTCTTTTCCAGACAAGGGTATGTGCAGGATCATGATGGGCCAAAAAGTGGCGATATGATGGGTATGCGTAGGGTATAGGATTGATGACTTTTTTTTACCCAAAACTAATGAAACAAAAAGGGTTTTTAAAGGAGATTCTTAGCTTTCCACCAATATAAATCATGCTTTACTTTGAATTTAATATGTAATTATTATTCATTTTCTATTTGAATTACAACTAAAGTCCTCATTGATAGGCTGATTGAAAAACATCTATAGCTTTTCAAACGGTATCACATTTTTTTAAATCCAAAACATGCATCACATTCTATGCTTCACATACTATAGGATTAAAAAAAATGAATTTCATGAAGTTTTGACCAAGTTAAGGTGGTCAGACATACAAGTTTTTATATTTTTTAAAAGTTGTAATAAAAAATTCATAATTAATTATTTACTTGGAAAAAAATTACAAAAAAATGTACGTCACATCTGACATGAGTCCTCTACTTATATCTAAAATCTTATAAAAAAATATTATCATTTTATTGTGGTTAGGGTGGTTAGACAGACACCTACTTCTTACTTTTTCCCTAAAATTTAAGTACTATTGCATTAAAATTTCAAATTTTCACCAAATAGATTTTTGTTTCTTTTAAATAAACCTTATAGTTTAGAAACTACATTCAATTTTCTATAGATTCTATTCTTACATATTTTTGAAATAATATAGATAGCTTATTCAAATTTTTATGTCAATTTTCCTAACTCTATTTTTTCTGAATTATTTGCCACTTAAGGGCCTGTTTTGTCCATGATGATCCTGCACATACCCATAATATGTCTGTACTTTTGGAAGTTAGGATTGAGTTCACACCTGGAATGTGACCACAAATTAATCTTCTTATAATACTTATTGGACATCAAGAATGGGTTTGGGTTAAGAATTTGAAATCCACAAATAGGCCTATCGAGAATCAAGATTAAGATCGTGTTCTACAATAGAACCCTAGAAGAAAACATATTGAAATTCAGGATCGAGTTCAACACTAGGAGTTTGCAAATAGAAGTAATCCAAGTCTCATCTTGAGTTTCAATCCTAACCAAAGGTCAGAAGTCGGAGTGGGATAGTATCATGTACCGAAACTTAGCATAAGGCTGGGAGTCAAGTTCACTTCCAAAGTCAGATCCTGAAGAGCATTTAAAAATTAGAGTCAAAATAAAAGTTTTCCATGGAACCCTACTCAAATTCAAGGTTAAGGTTTCGTTCCTGATTTTGATCTCTGACAAAGATTCAAGAGTCAAACTCAGATTTGAACTTGACACCAGACAAATCAATTGGGTTAATGTTGGGTTTCATTTCGATGTCCGATCCTGATCAAAGGTCAGAATTTAGAGTTGGAACAAAGCGAAGAACTTGAACTTGGTTGATGATGCACTATGTTGGTTTCAATCTTAAACTTGATTCTGAAGCCTATGAAAAAATTGGGATTGGGGAAAGATCAAAGGAAGGTTACAGAATACTTTTCCAATACCTAACACCAAATACCCTTTAGGGTCAGGATCGGGAAATCTTTAGGAACAAAACTCTAACAAAACCAATTTATAAATTAACCAAATATCATTTTACCTCGAAGATTAGATGTGGGAAATGTGCTAGTTTTGTTTCAAACAGTTGACAATTTAAAGTTTTTGAAAATTAAAATGTAGTCGATTGGTGGTACAGAAACCCTAGCAAAGCTAGGGCATAGTGGGAACAAAGAAAATCCCACACACAAAACACAAACAAAACAATAGGAAAAAAATAAAAAAATAAAAACAACCCAATAGAAAGGGGATGCCAATGAACCAAAAGGTTTAAGAAAAATAAAGAAGAAATGAAACAAACACACAAAAATGAGAAAAGAAGGAAAACAACGAACCAATGAGAAAAAAAAATGAACAAACACAAGAAAGAAAGAAACACAAGAACACCCACCTCAAGAAGTGCGATGACAAAATCCAACAACCTCTAGTGACAAAATCTAGTAAGAAATCCTCAACTCAAAATTCCTCAATCCCTCACTCCACTCTGGCTTCCTCTATCAAGAATGCAAAGTCAATAATGAGCAAAAATTGAGGAGGGGCAGGAATATAAAAATGGCTTGCACATGTGAATAGGAAACCATTAATGCGTAGTAGTTCGAGCTTTAGGATCGGGGCGGAGATCATAAATGAACCATCACAAAAACAAAAGACAGGCAGAAGTTGGGATCAGGAAAGAACGTGGCATGGGAACCTTCAATGAGTGCAAAGTTTTGGGAAAGTTCCAAAACCAAAACCCAACAAGAAAAAAGAAAGAGGAAGCGGGAATCAGGATTGGGATGGAACCAGGAACAAGAACCTTGGAAAGGTTCTTGGTTCTGGTTTCCATCCGATATCCAATTTGAAACACACAAAGACAAATAGGGTTAGAAATTGAGGTTGGGATGAGAACTGGAACTAGAACCTACGAAGGTTATTGCTTCCAGTTTCATTCCAAAACCTGATTTTGATAGACCAAAAGACCACAAGGACCAAAATGTGAGGAGAAGGATTAGGCCAAAAATTGAAACTCTCCCTTTGAAAAGTGCAAGGTGATAGTTCTAATTTGAAACCTGACTTTGACCAAACAAAAATAAAACAAGGAAAAACATGGAGATCAAAATTAGGATGAAAGTTGGAACTCATACTTTTAAAGGTGTCAAGTGCTAGTTACACCCCAAAACTCGATCCCAACAGAACAAGAAAATAAAAGACTTGGGAGAAAAAGACAACTCTCAAAGCCCAAATAAGAACACCAAAGACAAAAACAACAAAGGGGGGCCCATTTTAACCAAAAAAAAATGGGGTGGTTATGCAAGACATAACACACTCCATATAGCTACCCTAGTAGTGGATAAAAGAAAACATGAGATAACACCTTGGAATTATAGGGTGACAAGTATTAATGTTGGACATTCATCCTATGGATAGGAATTAGAAGAGATGAAAATGAATTTAGAGACAACTATCGCCAAGGGTGTAGAAAAGTAAACAGAAGAAAAGAGAGTTGAAAGAATGGATTGCCTACCTAGAAAACTTTATAATATGATTAGCCCAACCTAATCAAGCGTAGGCTAAATTTCCTTAGATTATAGTACTTATGTCCATGGAGCAAGTGGATTCTATCGCATCACTTTGCCATAAAATGAGTGTGTTTGAAGAATTGGAGTACTTGGTAAGGAAAGGAGAAGAATTAATCATAGATGCAATTTGGAAGTACAAAGAGGCATACCATTGGTTTGAAAATTCCAAGAGATTAGAAGGAGAATGTAGATTTCACCAAGAAAAAACTGATATTGAAAGGAAAAATTTAAAGGCTCTTATTCAAACAAATGTCCAAGAATTGGCAAGTGAGAAGATAATCACAAAACAAGAGGTTTTGATGTGTGAAAAAAGGAAGAAAAAATTAAAGTGGGAAGGTGACACCTTAGTACAATGTGTGGAAGGATTTGAGAAAGTCACCAAAAGATGCAATAAATTGATTGACAGAGAATAATGTTTCAATGAAATGCTAGCATGGTAGGATTGTGATCCCCGAACTTTAGGGAAAGATGGTAAAGAAGTAAAAGCTTTAAAAGAATGGCTTGAAAGAGTAAATAAGGACCTTGTTCATTCACTAAACTGAGAAGTCATTGATGAAATTATACAATGCAGGAATGCTATGGTTAAATATGAAACTAAAAAGATTCAGAGGAATGCAAATATCCTCAAAATATCAAAGGATTATACCAAGCTCAAATATAGCTCAAAGGTAATTCAGGGAATTTCAAAAGAGTGTATGCATCAGGTATCGGTTGCCTTCCAAAATATCAACTAAAGAAAGATGAAGAAGAATTCTCAAACCTAGAGTCTGATGCAAGGAAATGAATAACCACTGTGTTGCCAAAAAGTGTATACTTTGCTTGATATGGGAATAATTAATAATAAATTGAGCTTACTGAGGCCTTGATTTAGTGTTTTGAGGTGTTTTACACATCCACACTAGGTCTTAGACCCTTGCAAATTGAATAAAATGCATTTAACAATGTCTTTTGGAAGTGTTGTAAAGTGTTGTAAGAAACTTTCACACTTCTCTAGACTCAATGAACCCATTTTCCCCTTAATTCAATGTTATAAAATATATTTAAATGCATGATCACATTAACCTAGAAGGCTTGCAAATTGAATTTGACTCTAATCTAGTGTTGTAATGTGTCTTACACATTCACATTAGATGTTTTTCCTTTATAGGCTATGTGGACCTCATTTTAGTGTTGTAAAGTGTATTTAATCACACTTTCACATTGAACTTTGTGTCGCAAGCCCTAACTGACCTTTACATCATCATTAATAGGCCCCTATGACCCCATATTGTGCATCCCAAGGCACAATTTGATCAAATACCCAATGAAATCAACATAAGAACTAAAATTCCTCATTCCCCAACATTCCACTTGTCAAAATGGTCCCTCTAGGACTAAGTCACCCATTTGGGCGAATGAGTCCCTTCCAAGTGGGACTAAGTCACCCAACATGGCAACTTAGTCTAATTTGGCCTATTTTTGAGGTTCGAGTGGGAAATTGTGGATTTTAAGTTTACTCTTCCTTCATGTTAGCCTTGAGGGTCAAATTAATGGGAAAATTAGGAGGATTACCTATAAATACAAGTCTCTAAACCCTAATTTAGAGCCTAATCATTTTGTTCATCATTTATCTTCTCTCTGAAGTCAAGTAAGCTAGGGTTTTATCATTCCAAGTCATCAAGATAGCATTTTTCAGACATTCAAGGGAAGATCATTCATCTTTTGCTGCATAAATTCAAGATCAATCATCAAGGCAAGGTATTAACTCCATTACTTCATGCTTCATTTTCTTATTTCTTCATTTTCATTTAATTACCTAAAAAGGGGTTTGACCAAGGCAAATCCCCAAGCCCTAACAATCAATATTTTCTCCTTCTCTCCTTGTGTGTTTGTAGATTTAGGTATCTTTAGGACTTGAAAATCATTGATGATTAGGTTGAAGACATCTCCTTGCTTGCAAAGACAAAATATCAACAAAAAGTCACTTTCTAGCCCAAAAATCAGAGTTTCAGAAGCGGACACCTGTTAGGAACTGAACTACAGACCGAGGGATTCCATTTCCCCTTTCAAATTTTCAAAAATACAGAAGTGGACTAAGTCACCACTCATGGTGAATTAGTCCCATTGTACATTCCTTTTAGCGACTTTTGCAGATTCAGACACCCATTTGGTTGAAACGGGCCCTAGAGCAGTTTTCCCAGATTTGGGACTAAGTTGTCTAGATTGGCACAAGTGTCCCAGTTGGCTTCTACAATAGTTTTTTTCAGGATTCCAAACCTTCATGCCATCCTTTTTCAACCTCCGGGTGCACACATTATCTTTCATAACTTTGTGTGTAGTTTTGTTTGCATTTCTAGGTCATTTATCACATGTTTGCATATCACAATGTGTTTTACAAAAAGTTGCATTTCTTAGGTTTAGCATTAATATTCATCTTTCTTTTTTAATTTATTGCATTTATATCATTTCATTTAGACATATTGCATCCCTCTTTACATTAATCTTGAATGTAGACATTAGCAATTTCGGTCCATTTCTCTCTGTATCTAAGGGTAAATTTTAAGTTAGACTATTAAGTATCAATAAAGCATATAAAATAAACCCAAAGAACCTATCAAGAACAATGAAAACTAAAAATAAGAACAGTTATACCTATCATTCGTAGGAGTTTCCATGATTCACCTTGATAGTACCTCCTAGCTTGCAACATATGATTGATGCCCTCAGATTGAGTGTGTGAGCATTTCGATTATGACATTGTCCTATGCAAGTTTTGAAGGATTTAAAATAAATGCCTATGCCTATGACAAAATGATTCTAAAATAAATCTAAGTCTTAATATGCCCATAATAATGTAATCTATGTGCGTAATCCAAAAATGAGAGTAAACTAGCATTTTATAGAAAATTTCATTTTGAATGGATGGACGAGATCGACTTTCGACAGAGACCTAAAATCAGAGGACAAGATTAAATCTGATAATCCCTAATCAGGGTTAGGGAAAAATCCTTAAACGAGTGGTCGAGATGTCATCTAAGAAGATTGAATCGGTGGTGGAGAATAAATGAGATAATTAATTCTAAAATAAAGATTATCAAAAATCAAGAAGATAAGAGTTGGACTGAAGATCAGATTTGAAAAATCAAGAATCTGCCTGATTACTTGATTTTTGGAGGAATATTACCATTTTGAATTAAATTAATTCAAAATATGAATTTTGTGAAATAATAAATAACCGATTTTTAGATTATTTACTAAAATGAACTGACAGTTAAGAATGTGAAATCATTTTAAATAATTAACTTATTTAAAATGAGAGAAATGTTAATTTTGACAATTAAATAATTAAAGATAATTATTTAATTTAGCAGATATGATAAATAATTAAACAAATTAATCAACTCATTTAATTAATCAGGAAAAAATAAATGAAGAAAGGTAATTAAATAAATTTAGAAATCTATTTAATTAAGGGAAGACTTTGACAATTAATGACGTATTTAATAAATAAATAGAATTTATTTATTTAATAATCATGAAGAATAAAAGGACATGAATTAATTAAAAAATGATGAATTATTTAATTAATAGTCGAATGTGGACCAAAGACATAATTAAATGTCATAATTATGCTAGGACGAAAGTGGTAAAAATAGAGCTTGCAGGCCTAGGTCATTTTTAAGTGTCTACATTTTGCCCCTCTTTGTCATAATGTAGCATGTCACATTGTGACAAAGAAAATAAGTCAAAAATATGCCCCAGTGCAAAATAGGATGAGAAAGAATGATGAGGGAGGTAGCGGTATGCCCCCTTGAGAGGACAGACGGGTTCTAAGAACATGGGTGTGCTCTCGAAATTGATGAGAAGACTAGAATATGAAGAGACAGAAATATTAGTGCAAAAGATATGGATGATGATATGGATGCAATGCCTATATGAGATGGGTGAGAGAAGATGACAAGACTAAAGAAGATGCATGTTAGTTCCTAGACCAAATCCTTCAAAACATTACCATAGGAATTTTTATATTTATTGCTCTTAATCATCAATGGGAAGATTGTTGTGATGGCCAACAAACATTGTGATATGACATAAATCAAGGTGTGCAAGGTCGTACCATCACATAAGACAAGCAGTCACAAACAAGGATGATCATGACTCATACTAAGAGTCTTGTTGCCCCAATATTTTTGTCATAACCAACTGCCAACAAAAAGGACAAAAGGGACAAATCATGAAATGTCGTTGCTTCTCTAAATCCTATTTCGAGGACATCCTTGAGAAACTAGTAACATGATTGTCAAAATACAACAATAAAGCCATTATCATGATACATTGTTGTTTTTCTAAATCCCAAAACCAGGACATCGCTGAGAAAATAGTAACATGTGTGTCAAGAGACAAGACAAACGTCATGATACGTCACTACTTCTCTAAATCCTATTGTTGGGATCTCGCTAAAAAGCTAGTAACATGATAAAAAATTTAAAAATTAAAAAAATCCAAAGACAAGGTAAGACAATCATGATACGTCACTGCTTTTCTAAATCCTGTTGCCAGGATCTCATTGAAAACCTAGTAACATGATGAAAGCAAAAATACAAGATAAGACAATCATGATATGTCACTGCTTTTCTAAATCCTGTTGTCAAGATCTCGCTGAAAAACTAGTAACATGATGAAAGCCAAAAGACAAGATAAGACAATCATGATACATCACTGCTTTTCTAAATCCTGTTGTCAGGATCTTGCTGAAAAACTCTAGTAACATGATGAAAGCCAAAAGATAAGATAATACAATCATGATACGTCGTTTCTTTTCTAAATCCTGTTGTCAGGATCTTGCTGAAAAACTAGTAACATGATGAAATCCAAAAGATAAGATAAGCCAATCATGATATGTCACTGCTTTTCTAAATCTTGTTGTTAGGATCTCGCTGAAAAACCAGTAGCATGATGAAAGCCAAAAGACAAATGCCAAGTGTTTTCCAAGTGTGCCTAGATGTTGAGTGTCTTAATGTCGAGATGTCGGGTCTGATGATGTTAAGATGCCAGGGTGTCAAGGTTTTGATGATGCCAAGATGATGAATGTCGAAGATTTCTAAATTTAGGAAGGACACATCCTGAATAATGTTGATGTCGAGAGGATTGATTCCCAAATGTCAAAAGGGATTCCTCAAAGGTGTCGGATGACAATGACGATGCCTAGGAAGGACATATCCTAAGGTATGAATAAGAGAGATTGTTCTTCAGAAGGACACATCTGAAAGATAACCAAGATTTGATAGTTTGACTAGTTATGACAATTTTGACTTATTTTGACAGAGTTTGACCGAAGTTTGACTTGTGTTGACTATATGTTGATATTATCATGTTGATATGTTGGTGTGATTGTCATGTTGAATAAGTGATTGTCATACTTCGTTTTAATGATTTTCCTTGACCTGTAGACTTTTGACGTGTGTGCCAGTGTAGTTGCATGAACCCTAATGGACTGGCCTAGTGCGACCTCGGGAGCTCATCAACAGATGGCCCTTCCTACATCATACACTCAGAGACCTCGTAGTTCGAAATGACCAATGACTTTGTCTTGATGACCAAAGATTGAATCATGATTTTATTTTGACAAACCTAAAAGGATTGACCTAATGTCTCGGGGACTCAAATATGAGTCTTTCCTACGTAGCAAATGCACAGAGACAACGTAGTTTAGATGAATGACAAAGACTTGACTAAAATGACGAACATGTGGAAATGTGACCTTGTTTTGCATTGTTTAGACATTGTGACATTTTTGGGGTTTCTTCAGGACGTTTTTCAATTTTTAGGTCTTTCTTTAGGACGTTTTGCAATGTTTTTGGTCTTTTTTAAGGACATTTTGCAATGTTTTTGGTCTTTTTTTTTCAAGACTTTTTGCAATGTTTGTCTTTTTTAAAGACTTTTTGTGATGTTTTTGTCTCTTTTCATGAATTTTTATGATTTTTTTTTTCTTTTGTCTATTTATGTTTTTTTTGGACTTTTGACAGCTTATAATTTTTTTGGACTTTTGACGGTTTATAATTTTTTTGGACTTTTGACAGTTTATGAGGATCACGACAAATGCATGTGAATGATGCCTATGCATGAGAATCCAAAGACAAACATGATTGTGCCCCTAGTCAAGTTGAATACCAATTGGTAGGTGATGGCAGTGTTGTTTGACGTGGGAAGGATGCATCCCAAAACAACATGAGGATGACGATAATGTGATGAAAGTATAGAGGTCTACAACTAGGCTAGGAACAAGGTCAAGTAATGTTTTGGATAATGTGCTTGTATAAATTAGACTTGTTGCATTTGGAATGACTTGGTTAGGACTAAAAGGGATGATGGAGTATCCTTAGACCATTTGACAAGGGAAATCCAAGATAGGTGACAGACATAAAAGGACAAAAGGTGGGCTTGGTAAAGGATGGGGGACATGAGACTAAGGGAATTGTCATATGATTGTCAAGGACTATGTCACATAAGGATAATGAGGTTATGCTAGTAATGACATGAAATTTCATAGATAATGTATGACCAAAGGATAGGCTTGCCAAAAATTTTCCCAAAGCATGATTTATGTGTGCTAGTTTTATGTCAAGACCAAGGTAGGTGGGAAAAATGCACGGAAATGATAGGGCTTAGATGGACGTAAATGTCATGAGGAAGGCATGGGATATGAGACGACTTGCCCCCAATTGTAAGAGTCCACATAGATGATTTATTTTACACATGATGCCTATTTTCCAGGTTTTCATCATGGTACTTATCTAGGGCACTTGTTTGCCAGGTTTTCACCATTGGATGAAGTTTTTCTCTTTACTATTTTCTTGACTTTTTGATTTTGTTGGTGTCACCAAGACACCTGTTTGCCAGGTTTTCATCAGGGTGACGATGTTTTACATTATTCATTTTTTTTGTATTTCTGATTTTGTGGATAGCCTAGATGCTTTAGATGACCACTGACTGTTCTGAATCCACTAACAGTGTCGATGTAGAAACTGGTGCCATGATATGCCAATAATGACCTTGCTGAAGGAGTTGTCTTGTTAGGATCATAATGCTTGCATACAATTTATCGATGTCATTGCGATCCTTTCTGATACTAGAGTTGGCCTTATCAGAATACACACATCGTGATAGAGTGCCATGAGAGTCCTCATGGTAAAGAGTTGCTACCAAGATGTGATGGATGTGTGACATGGGATTTTTCGACTTTAGATGAGATGTAAGATTATGATGAATGATGGTAGACATGGAAAGGTTATTTGGACGTTGGAATGAATCACTTTTTATTTTCCAAACTTGGGATGGTGGATGAAAGATTTTGGAGGGATGGCATTTGGAACCAACACCTTTAGATGCCTTGCTTGATAACCATTTTGAAGGAGGTGGAAATTTGTTGTATGTGGGAGTCCTCTTGTCTTGTGGCTCCACATTGTGATTGACTTTTTATTTTGACATATTTTCTTTGCTTGATCCATTTTTCTTTGGGATCCATTTTAATTTCATTTTTCCACTTGTCTTTTTGTCTGATTCGATGGCCTTTGACATTTGATTTTGATCTTTTGATTTATATGACTTTTGTTTTTGTTGGTTCCAAAGGAAAGGTTTATTTATGATGGAATGATGGTTTATGGTGTGGATGGAAGAGGTGTTAGAAACAATCTTATGACAAGGATTTCTCATGGACTCCATTTTGACGTTTGTATCTGACAAGGTTGCCCCCAGTATCGAGGAGGTTCCACTGACATTGTTAGAGTTGATGACTAAAGAATAGCCAAGACCTTGATGTCTGTAATTTTCCTGGAGCTGTATTGGTTCTTGAATGCCTTGCTCATGTATGCCTAGTCCTTTGCCTTGATATTGCATGCTTTGACAAATTTTGTTTGCAATGGGGTATTTATTGTTTTGAAAGCAAGATGCTAACCCATCATGATGTATGTGGACACCATTACTTGGAATATTTTCATCTGCGAGAAAGCCTGCTTTAACAAAGATAGATGATCCTAGTTGATAAAGTGTCTTAGCTTCATTGTCATGTTGGACATATTTTTGACTGATATCTTCGGTATGATCTCTTGACAGGTCAAGTTCAGATGATTCTATTAGTGCTTCCAATTTTATTTCAAAGCCATCATTATGGTCAATGTCATAGAGTCCAGTAAATTCAATTATAGCTCGATCATTTGCAAATATGTCCATAATGGAAGACTCTTGTTCTTGAGGAATATCGTCTATGTGTGTCATGGAGGAAAGTGTATCATTTTGGAAAGTGTCAATAGTCAAGGCCTATATAGGGTCAGCAAGTGTTTGATCATGAATGGTGTAAAGGTCAAGGAGTGATCATTTTTGATTTCTTGGTCAATGGTAGGGTCTTGGTCAAATATGAGGTTGTCATGGATTTGGACTTCTTGGTCAATGGTAGGTGTATTTTGGATGTCATAATTATCTTGAAGGACTTCTTTAATGGACTTTAAGATAGGGTCATGGGATGGACCACCTTGTTCTTGAAATGAGGGTGACATTATAAGGTCATGCTTTGGGCTTTCATTTTGACATGTATCCTCAAGTTTAGACAATGGGACGTGCCTTTGAGTAATGACAAAATTTTCATGACTGGATGTGGCTTGTGAGGGGGTGACTTGGAAAGGATTAGTGAATGAAGGACTAGGATAGGACATGGGGACTTGGGATGGACTAGTATGTAAAGGACTAGGATAGGACATGTGGACTTGGACTGGATTGGTGTGTGAAGGACTAGGATAGGACATGGAAACTTGGACTGGACTAGCATGTGAAGTGTAAGGAAAGTAGAGGTATGGAAACACTTTCCTAATGTCAAAACTACAGTGAAGAATGTAGATAGTACTTTTAATTTTCTAATTACAGTCCAATTAAGACACACATGAAAGATTTACAGAAACAAAACAAATACACAAAGACAAATGAACACCAGATTTACGTGGGAAAACCCTATCGGGAAAAAACTCAGCACACCAAGCTGAATCTCTTTGTATATCAATAATAAAAAAATTACACACAATGCAGAGATACAACTCTCTAGTATTAGTTTACAATAGCTTCATTCACTATTCATCCAGTTACATAAAATACTCTCAAGAATCCAATACACACATCTCAGAATTGATCTACTTTTATCTTATCACATTCTGATTTTTCTCTTCTGTTCATCCTTATCCGCCATTGCCCCATGGTAGAAATTTTCCTTCCCATTATAGATTTTTCCTTGCATACAGTTTAGCTCCAGCGTCGCAGCTGTTGCAAAAATCTAACTGCCATCCAATTGAAATTCGCTTCCTCTGATTGGTCCACGAGGCTCCACATAGGATGGTCAAATGGTCAAGAGTGTTCAAACTTTGTTGGCATATCGGTGAGACACTAACAGTGTCTCCCCAATGCCACAAAGTCTTCATTATCGATATCAACATAAGTCCCAATAGTCAGTAGGATGACATAGCGAATGCCACAAGTCATACAGAAACCATCGACATCCATTTCATTCCTATCGGAAAGACTTTCCTCATCGACGAGACTCATACTAAATGCCACAAGTCATATCGATCTCAAAAATGCCATCAACAAGACTATCGCAGATCGCTAAGACCTCGTATTGAAGTCTTCAAGTCATGTCATCATGAGTTTTCCATTCGGCGAGACAAACGTCTTTCGCCAAGACCTCTCACCAAGTCTTCATGTTGTTTCGTAGTATCCACCAATCGGCGAGACTCATCACTTTCGCCAGGACTTTATACTGAGGTCCTAAGTCATACCGAGTGCCCCAATCACCAGTCAACAAGACATTTGTCTTTCACCGAGACCTTACATCAAGCAACCGAGTCTTACTGAGTCGGCAAGACTTTGGACCTTTGCCAAGACCTTCCACCGTGCGCTCATGTCTTATCGAGGACTATCGGTGAGACTCTCCATTGGTTGCAAAGACTTCATATCGAAGTCTTTGAGTCACTACGAAGACCTCAAGTGTATCCCCGTCGGCGTCACCTTCCTTCATCGCTGAGACTTCTCCCTGAGACCCTTATGTTACCCCGATAGCCATATGCTATCAGTGAGACTTTCACCAGTCGCTGGGACTTCTTACCGAAGCCCTTGTGTTAGCTCGATGATCTATCAGTGAGACATTCCTCGTCGATATGAGTCATACCGAACATCAAAGACTCTCCCTGACACCCAATAAGAACATACTATTGGCCAGAGGTCTCCTTCGACAAAAGGTCACAATGAATACATCTAGGTCACAGTGATAGACTTCATTCGGCAAGACATCAGCTCTGTCTCGGCAACATGAACATTTCAAATGGATTCAGAACAATTAGTCGGCCAGACATGAATAATGTCACACTGACTTTTCCCTACAGGAGTTATATGTCAGTAAGAATTGAGGCACATATTCTAACAAGCTCCCACTTGACAAAGATCTTACACCTCCAAAGCATAATAAAACTACTGAAATTCATGGGCCAAGAGACCCATAGAACTGTCACACCACCTATATTTGTCTGTGCTGATAGGCTTCGTCAAAGCATCTCCAACATTTTCTAGAGTATCCACTTTCTCCAAAGAGACCTTCCCACCCTCCACCATATCTCATACAAAGTGATACTGTACATCTATATGTTTTGTCCTGACATGGAAAGTAGGATTTTTTACCAAACATATAGCACTCTGACTGTCAGAGTAAATTGTAATTTTTCTTGCATCAAAATCAATGTTAGAACACAAATGTTTTAACCAGATTGCTTCTTTACAGGCATGTGTAGCTGCCATGTATTTTACCTATGTAGTGGACAAAGCGACTACAGCCTGTCGCTTGCTCATCCAACTCACTGTACCACCATTCATCATAAAAACATATCCACTGGTGGATCTTCTGCTGTCAATGTCCCCTGCCCAATCAAAGTCCACATAACCTTGAATACTAAGAGTCCTCTGTGATTCAACCAAGTTCCCATGGTAACACAAAGCATTGTCTAAAGTTCCCTTCAGATATCTAAACACTCTCTTCACAGCATCTCAATGTGTCCTTCCAAGATTAGCCATAAAACGACTAAGAACTCCCACTACTTGGACAATGTCTGGCCTTGTATAAACCATTGCATACATTAGACTGCCAACCACACTAGCATACGACACACTAGTCATGTCCTTTATCTTAGTAGGAGATTTTGCACAATCCTCAACAAATAGCTTCATTCCCTGCATAACTGGAACAACTAGCTGCTTACAATCAGTCATACAAAATCTCTCTAGAACAGTCATGATATACTTACTCTAACTGAGCCAAAGTTTTCTATTCTTCCTGTCCCTAGTTATTTCCATTCCCAGAATATACCTTACTGCACTGAGATCTTTCATTTTTAACTTTGCAGACAATTGAGACTTAAGATCAAAAATCATTAGCTTACTATTTCCTATGAACAACATATCATCAACATATAGAGCAATTAATATTACTTAAATAAAATGATGCTATTTAATTAAATCTATTTTTAATTAAATAATTTTATTTTATTTTATTAATATTCATTTCTAAATTACATAATCTTATTTTATTTTATTAAAAGAGATATTATCATCTTAAATTAAATAAATAAATGAAATATCCTCTCAAGAATATCCTGTGATGAAAAAAGGGAAACAAATCAGTTAAAAGGGAAATAAACTAAAAAAGAGAATTCCAATCAAGATTTGTTTCTATTTTTCTATTTATCCCACATTGCTTCTGAATTTGCCTTCAATTCCACTTTTGCCTATAAAATGAGCCCTCTCATTCTCATTTCAAAAGAAGAGATCACGAATTTTTACATCGGACTTATGCTACAAATTTGAATTTTATCATTTGAGATTACATTAGTTTGATTATATAAGCATCTTATTTTTAGAGCATATAGTTTAATATTACATTTTAGCTTAATCTTCATAGTAGATTAATTTGCAAAATAATTCATTTATGGCATTGCATGTAGATTAATTTTCATTTCAATAAATTAGTTTGGTTTATTGCATTTTACAGCCATTTAGATTAGTTTTCATTGTTGCATTGCAAGAACAGGATTCATGGAGATTGGCATTCTTGCTTCTCCTATTTGAATCTCTCATTCCGAGATTGTATTTGCAGGGGTGACAGAGTTAATCTGAGGGCCACAATATCAATCCCTGCTCTTCTCAGATAGAGAGCTATGAATCGATTTGCAAGGACTCATTATTGAGTATCCTTGCATGCAAGGATTCACAGAAGTATAACATATTTTCAGTTATACATTTTGGCGCCCACCATGTTTAATTTTTAATTTTTAATTTAGTTTAGTTTTTAATTTAGTTTTCAATTTAGTTTTAGTTTTTAATTTAGTTTAGTTTTAATTTAGTTTTAATTTTAGTTTTTTTTATTTTAGTTTTTAATTTAGTTTTTAATTTAGTTTTTAGTTTTGCTTCATAAATCCAAGCTTCCACTCAGTTGCAGGAAAAACGATTTCGGGTTTTGTAGCCGTGGTCGAAATCTGATCTAGGTATTCTTCAGTTTTTTGATTTCTTTCATAGATCTGAAGAAAATAGCTGCACAAAAACCATCACGCGTCATTTTTTTCACCTGGCTAAAGATTTAAAAAAAATATTTTTTCATCTTCTACTTGCTGGATCAAAAAATGATTTCTAGGTTTTATTTTTTGCTTCAAAAAATTTCTAGGTTTCTGTTTTTGTCTACTCATTATAAATAGATTTTTCAGAAATCAAATTTGAAGATTTTTATGCATGTTTTTAATTTAGTTTTTAATTTTTAGTTTTTAATTTAGTTTAGTTTTTAATTCTAATTTAGTTTTTAATCTTAATTTAGTTTAGTTTTTAGTTAGTTTGGTTTAGTCTTTAATTTATATTTTTAAATTAGATTTTTTTAGTTTCTAAAATTCAAATTAGATTTTTTTAAACTTTGTTAATTTAAAGTAGATTCTTTAACTTTGTTAATTTAAATTAGATTTTTTTTACTTTAGATTTTTTTAACTTTATTAATTTAAATTAGAATTATTAATTTAGATTAGAATTTTTTTTAATTTAGATTAGATTTTTTAATTTTATTAATTTAGATTAGTTTTGTTTTAAATTTTTAGTTTAGTATTAGATTAATTTAGTTTAATTTTAGTTTTGTTAACTAATTCTTCTTAGATTTAATTTTGACTAGATTAAATTAGATTTTTTAATTCTGGTTCTTCTGAATCATTTTTTCACAGCATAACAGTTTCTGCAGGACGCCAGTCAGAGAACTTGAAACACACTAACGGTTTGATTGCAGGACGCATGACAAAGACTTGAAAACAAACACTTACGCTTGTCAAAGATCTTATTTAAAAAAAACATTGTGTTTGTTTTCCTGCTTTTCAATTCACATAGTCTAATTAGGGCTTCGTTAAAATTCTTAGGAGTTTCGATAGTGAGTAGGGAATTTGGCTCTTTGTTATATGGAGGTGATGACCATGGACAAATCCAAGCTCCTTATGATCTTACTAATATGACAAACTCTTAGGGAGTGGAGCAAGGTAGTGAATCTTTAGCACTTTCACTCATCAGGGGATTATGCTCTTCTCTCATTGAGAGAATCAGAAACCCAAAAACGTGTGGATTTGGTGAAGTGAAACTAGCTCGGTGATTAAGGTTGTTTAGCGTGTTTTCATAAAGAGACGGGCTAGAGAAGTATGCTCTTCTCCTTTTGGGAGAATCAGAAAATCAGAAACCCAAATCCGAGCCATGTCTAGTGTCACCTTTAGAGGGCTTGCCGGAAGTTGAACCTCTGGGAACGACCCAAGTGAGTACACACCTATCGCCGGTGATTCCACCTCACTATAATAAAGAACATCTTGTTGAGTCTAAAGACTCCAAGACCATAGTAACTTCTTTTCCATGACTTGGATGATAATCATGGAAAAGCTCTGTTTATTGCACTAAGCGGCGCCGCTCCGAGCCCTGCTTGCGGGGGTGTGTGATTTTCAGGTGTTGGTGTGGCTGTGAGGCCCAAGCTCTGTATCAGAGGCACCGAAGGTTATTGTGAATGGAAGCCAAGTAAAAACCTCTTAGTTAGTTGCCTACCCGGTTCACCTCCGAAAGGAGTCATAATCTTTGCGCAAGGAGGGGGAAGAATCTCTTTGTATGTTGATCATACACAGATTCCCATCATAGGCATACACTTGGACATTTGGAGGCGGTTGCGACACTGGCCCCTACTACAAGGGTAACCTTTGAATGTACACTGTTGAGTCCTTGGAAACACCAAAAACATGGGCGCCCTCTAGGGGGTGACACGGCTGTGTGAGGTGCACATATGCGCATAAGCAATGGGGCAAAGGTTTTGACTTCTCACCATTTTCTTTGGTAGGGATAGCTATGTGTTTGTTTTTGAGTCTTAAACATTGTCCAAACATCTTCAAACAAGACTCCCCCGATACTATCAAGTTGTTTTGTCCTTGATAGATCTGTTATCGACTACTTTTTGTATCACAACTATCCTGATTGAAACCTATGTGCTTGATCAAAATCAGGGATATACTTGTTTAATCTTACAAACAAACAACAAACTGAAATAATTTAGTTCTTCTCATTAGGTGACTTGTCCCAGCTTTTAGAGACCCGCTCAGATGAGTAGGGTTTATGTTTCAACTTTGAATTAGTGATCCTTGATCTCATAAGCGATTTTGCTTGAGATTGGCAAATTAGGAATTGTTCCTGTCAAATAGATAAATTTTTAGACTCTTTGATAACACACCTGGAGAGTGCTAGTAGTCTCCTTGTCCACCCATTTTCATACAATTCAAACTCAGTACACTTTGTGTAAGTCAGCCTCCTGATCCATATGTGCTAGGTGTTCACCCAAGAATTGAGCAC
>VDFB02047397.1:42827075-42869569 GCA_007258455.2 Sequoia sempervirens | reverse complement strand
AATTGATATATTGTCAAAAAATCTAAAAAAATCAAATATGATGCTGAAAAAATACAAAAAAATACAAAAAATTCAAAAAAAGAAAAAGAAAAAAGTGCCTTGGTGAAAACCTGGAAACAGGCGCCTTGGTAGCAAAAATACAAAAAAATAAATAAATATAAAAAGTCCTAAAAAAAAATTCTTCCAAGTGGTGAAAACCTGGAAATAGGCGCTACTTGAGGCCTTTGCATCCCTATTTCTTAGCATGCATCCTCGACACTTAGCCTTTCTCCATCATGCCTTGTCCTTATTGCCTTGGTTTGGAATTGGTCTTTGTCTTTGTCTAGGGGCATCACTGTGTTAGCTTTGGTCTCTTGGATATGCTTGTCTTTAGGACACCTCGCAAACGGTGTTTTTCAACACTAACCCAACTGTGTTTTTCAACACAACCCCTGACATCGTGTGTTTTTCAACACTTATCAGTTTGGTCTTATCCAGTTCGGTCATGTGACCTTACCTACTTGCAAGCATTCGATCCTTATCCTCGGAACTCAGTATCAGTTTACACACTTAAAAATTTTTAATTGCAACACTTAATGCTTGAGATATGCCATGATCTTTTCTTTGTGTGCTGACTGATATTGATTTTCGTTGAGTGTCCTTGTCTAATAAGTCTCTCCGTGATGCATAGCTAGAGGACTTGGGGCATGGGGCATGTTTTTATTTGCTTTCTACTTGTGGGTGTTGTCTTGAACCTCTTCAGTGTCTCTTGTTGTCTCCTTGACACACTTAAGAGATTTATGGCATCATCCTTGAATGTTTTTGCACAACCATTCTCATGGTAATCCTGGCGTTTATGTCTTGATGCGAGCATGGTTTTGCTACATTAAATTGGGTAAGCTAACATTGTAGTCATCTTGACCTTCATGTCTTTGATGCTCATGTTAGAATCTTTCCACATTCCAAGCTGATATAAATCACATTCATATCTTCATAGTTGCGTTTGTGACTAGTGATGATTGTGTGATTGTCCGATGTCCGGTAATAATGGCCCAATGATGAAAATAAGTTCTCTTACATTCTCTAATGAATGATGAACACACAAAAACCTATGTTACCCTATTGCAAGTACACCTTTGCATTTTCATGTAGCTTGCATTATTTAGACTTCATGTTAATTTGCACTTTTAGGCTGTATTATGGGTTTGAGAGGGTTTCCTTCATCTTTCTTGTGGATTTTTCATCAACTGTGATCACGTTCTTCATTTCCTTATCTTCTTTCGTGATCTCAATCGAAATTCCCTATCTTAAATAGTTGATTGATGCATCCTCTTTATTGAGGTAAATTCTCTTCCTTCTCTCCATTTATTTCCATTTCTTCCAAACTTCTATCTTCCATTCGATTTCACCCCACTTCTTTTCTTCTAATTCAACCTTAGGGTATAATTTTCTTGCTGATCTACCTGGGTTCTGTGATTCTTATATTTTTCATCTTACATCAAGAACCTTATCTTTTGTTTGATTTGATCAAATTTTTCAATTTATTATTTCTCCTCTATCTCATTTGATTTCGATCACGAGGGGCAAGTACCTATCAAACTTCAATCCTTGATTCAACTTTATCAATTTATCAATTGCTTCTCTTGGGGCAACCTTGCTTGAGATTCTTATCTCTCACTTTGGATGTGATCCCGAATCGACCTCATGTTCAAAGGCCTTTTGTTTATGTTTGTCTAGATGTGATCCCGAGTCGACCTCACATCTGAGTTGTTTTGTGATCCCAAATCGATCTCACATTGCAACTTCATTCTTTGACTGCATGTGATCCCGAGTCGACCTCACATTAGTCAAAGAGGGGCAAATGTATGCAACCTAAAATGTCACCTAGACTTTGGGCCCCATTTATTTAATTTGTCAACATCAACTTTTTGAATCAATGATTGTCACATTTTCAAATCAAATTTCTTAATCAATTCATAACTATTTCAAATGTTTCAATTTTCCCTAAGGTTTGAATGCTTCATTAATTTTATTTAATCAAAGAAATAAATCCCTTTTAATAAATAAAATAATGTTATTTAATTGAAGTTAATATTACTTAAATAAAATGATGCTATTTAATTAAATCTATTTTTAATTAAATAATTTTATTTTATTTTATTAATATTCATTTCTAAATTACATAATCTTATTTTATTTTATTAAAAGAGATATTATCATCTTAAATTAAATTAAATAAATGAAATATCCTCTCAAGAATATCCTGTGATGAAAAGGAAACAAATCAGTTAAAGGGAAATAAACTAAAAAGAGAATTCAATCAAGATTTGTTTCTATTTTCTATTTATCCCACATTGCTTCTGAATTTGCCTTCAATTCCACTTTTGCCTATAAAATGAGCCCTCTCATTCTCATTTCAAAAAGATCACGAATTTTTACATCGGACTTATGCTACAAATTTGAATTTTATCATTTGAGATTACATTAGTTTGATTATATAAGCATCTTATTTTTAGAGCATATAGTTTAATATTACATTTTAGCTTAATCTTCATAGTATATTAATTTGCAAAATAATTCATTTATGGCATTGCATGTAGATTAATTTTCATTTCAATAAATTAGTTTGGTTTATTGCATTTTACAGCCATTTAGATTAGTTTTCATTGTTGCATTGCAAGAACAGGATTCATAGAGATTGGCATTCTTGCTTTTCCTCTTTGAATCTCTCGTTCCGAGATTGTATTTGCAGGGGTGACAGGGTTAATCTGAGGGCCACAATATCAATCCCTGCTCTTCTCGGATAGAGAGCTGTGAATCGATTTGCAAGGACTCATTATTGAGTATCCTTGCATGCAAGGATTCACAGAAGTATAACATATTTTCAGTTATACAACAATCAGTCATACAAAATCTCTCTAGAACAGTCATGATATACTTACTCTAACTGAGCCAAAGTTTTCTATTCTTCTTATCCCTAGTTATTTCCATTCCCAGAATATACCTTACTGCACTGAGATCTTTCATTTTGAACTTTGCAGACAACTGAGACTTAAGATCAGAAATCATTAGCTTACTATTTCCTATGAACAACATATCATCAACATATAGAGCAATAATAAAAACTTGAACACTTTTAGCTTTATAATACACACAATGATCACCTTTTGATCTTACAAATCCCAATGAAAAAAAAAAAGTGTCAAATTTTTGGTACCACATTCTAGGAGACTGTTTCAAACCATACAGAGATTTCTTCAACTTGCAAACTAGTCTTTCTTTACCTTTTTCCACAAAGTGCTCCAGTTGGGACATATAAATTTCTTCTTCAAGATCACCATGAAGAAACGTTGTCTTCACATCCATTTGTTCAATCTCTAAGTCATATGCTACTACAAGTGACAAAATAAATCTAATAGATGTCAGCTTAGCTACAGGAGAAAAGATTTCTCCATAATCAATTCCCTCTACCTGGGAATAACCTTTCGCAACCAACCTCACTTTAAATTTTTGTACACTGCCATCTAGACCTATTTTCTTCTTAAACACCTATTTGCAGCCCATAGCTTTTCTACCTTTAGGAAATGGCACCAAACTCCAAGTATCATTATTTTCTAATGATGCAATTTCTTCATTCATGGCTTCCAACCAAGAGTTTGAATCAGACATTTTAAATGCATCTTTCATAGTCCTAGGTTCATCAGTGCTAGAAATTAAAGCATAGGCACAAGTAGACTCAATCAAAGAAAACCCATACCTACCAGGTTGCTTTCTTTCATGAGTTGACCTCCTCACAGGCTGAGGCTGAGGTGGTTCTTCATCTTCCTCAGAAATTTTAGAACTACTTGAGCTCTCCTCAGTATCAGGTACATTTTGAGTTTTCAATTCCTCTTTCTCTGGTGTCGGAGGAATTTCTATTACATCCTTTTCCTTTTTTGATTTCTTCTCTGACTTCTGATCCAATGTAGAAGGCTTCAGCTCATGGAAGATAACACTTTTGCTGTACAAAACCTTCTCAGTCTCAGGATTCCAAAGCTTGTATCCTTTTATGCTAGCACTATAGCTAATAAAAATACACTTTACAGCTTTGATTTCCAACTTATTTCTTTTTTCAAACAGCACATATGAATATGCCTCACAGCCAAAGACACGAATATGTCTCAGAGAGGGCTTCTTTCCAAACCATGCTTCCAAAGGAATCTTCTCAACAAGAGCAAATTTAGGAGAATGATTTACCAAATAACATGCTATAGAGACTGCTTCAGCCTAGAACTTCTCCTCCAAGCCAGCACTACTTAGCATACTTCATGCTCTTTCCATTACTGTCCTGTTGAACCTTTCAGCAACTCCATTTTGTTGTGGAGTGTAACGTGTAGTCTTATGTCTTTTAATCCCATGATCTTTACAATACCTTTCAAATTCATCTAAACAAAACTCACCGCCATTGTCAGTCCTTACACATTTTATTTTCTACCAGTCTGATTTTAAACAAGGTTTTTAAATTCCTTAAACCGACTGAACACTTCTGATTTACTTTTCAGAAAATATATAAATGTTCTTCTTGAATAATCATCAATAAACGACACATAGTATCTTGATTTAGACAGAGAAGGAACATTCGCTGGACCAAAAACACCAGAATGAATATAATCAAGGAAACCAGAAGATTTGTGAGGATTGGAATAAAATGAAACATGGTGCTGCTTTCCATATATGCAATGTTCACAAAATTCAAACTCAAGGTTACAATCTTCAAGACCTTCTACCAGGTTTTTATTTTTCAAGGTTTTTAAACCTTTCTCACCAATGTGGCCTAGCCTGTGATGCTAGAGCATAGTCTTCTCTACTGGAAGTTTAACCTCCATGGATTTTACACCATCAGGAACGTTTTCCTTCTTTTCCCCATGAGTAGCTTTCAGTGACTTTGCAGAGACACTATTGCATTGAACAACATGTGCATCCAGCTTGTACAAGGTACCAATTCGAGCACCCCTAGCCAGTACCATAGAGCCTCTAGTCATCTTGCAGCCCTTTCTAGAGAACGTGACCTACACTCGAATATCATTCAGCTTACTTACAAAAAGTAAATTATGAGCCAGACCCGGTATGTGCATCACATCATTGATTCCCTTCACTCTTCCATCAGGGAATTGGATTCTAACTCTTCCACGGCCAACAATTTCCAAAGATGAATCACTTACTAAATACACCTTTCAACCATCATAGTTTTCATACTTTGTGAACCAGTCTCTATGAGATGTCATGTGGAAAGATGCTCCAGAATCAATCAGCAAGACATCATCTGATGCCCGTGTAGCCAAGGCTACAATGAAGGCATCTGCATCACTCTAAGAAGAATCATTCCCAGAAGAGTTTTTCTTCTTCTTTTTCTCCTCCTTGCAATCCTTTTAGACATGACCAGGTTTCCCACAATTCTAGCACTTCACCTTGGACTTCTTGCTAGGAGACTTTGATCTCCCTTCTGATTTCGATCTGGATTTCTTGTCCTTCTTCTTGCCTTTCTCCTTCGATCTACCTCTAACAGCTAGAGCCTCCTTTGCCATCTCAGAATATTTTCTTCTCATCTCTTTTGAAAATAAAGAAGAAACAATATCTTCCATTTTGAAAGTGGATGTCATACTCCTAATAGCCATCACTAAATGATCCCAAGAATCTGGCAATGAACATAGTAGCAACATGCAACGATCTTCATCTTCAATATTCACACCAACAAATGCTAACTGAGCAATCAACATGTTGAACATGTTTAAATGATCAGCAACAGATCCTCCCTCCTGCATTCTCAAAGAGTACAACTTCTTCCTCAAGAACAATTTGTTTACCAGGGACTTGCCCTGATAAATAGATGCCAGTCTTTTCTTCATGAATGTTCAGAAGAACAAAGTCTGCTAAATAGAGCCTTATCAGCCCTTTTGATTTGTTATCTACCAGGTCCCAATCTTCTTACTTCATGGCCTGAGGTTTCATTTCAGACACAGCATTCCAAAAATATTGGTCCACTAACAGATCTTCCATTTTGAGTTTCCACAACTCAAAATTGCTACCATTGAATTTCTCTATATCCATCTTTCTGGATGTGCTCGCCATCTTAATCTATAACTAAAATTATCAGACCTCTACCAAACTCCCATTGGAAAAGGATTGACACCAAAAACCCAACCCACTCACAAGGACAACACAACTGGCCAAGCTCTAATACCACTTCTAAGGAAAGTAGAGGTATAGAAACACTTTCCTAACATCAAAACTATAGGGAAGAATGCAGAAAATACTTTTAATTTTCTAATTACAGTCCAATTAAGACACACATGAAAGATCTACAGAAACAAAACAAATACACAAAGACAAATGAACACTAGATTTACGTGGGAAAACCCTATCGGGAAAAAACCCACCACACCAAGCTAAATCTCTTTGTATTTCAGTAATAAAAAAATTACATACAATGCAGAGATACAACTCTCTGGTATTAGTTTACAGTAGCTTCATTCACTATTCATCCAGTTACAAAAAATTCTCTCAAGAATCCGATACACACATCTTAGAATTGATCTGCTTTTATCTTATCACATTCTGATTTTTCTCTTTTGCTCATCCTTATCTGCCATTGCCCCATGGTAGAAAGTTTCCTTCCCATTACAAATTTTTCCTTGCATACAGTTCAGCTCTAGTGTCACAGTTGTTGCAAAAATCTAACTGTCGTCCAATTGAAATTCACTTCCTCTGATTGGTGCACGAGGCTCCACATAGGATGGTCAAACAGTCAAGGGCGTTCAAACTTTGTTGGCATATCGGTGAGACACTAATAGTGTCTCCCCGATGCCACAAAGTCTCCATTATTGATATCGGCATAAGTCTCAATAGTCGGCAGGATGACATAGCGAATGCCACAAGTCATACCGAAACCATCGACATCCATTTTATTCCTATCGGCAAGAGTTTCCTCATTGGCAAGACTCATACTGAATGCCACAAGTCATATCGATCTCAAAAATGCCATCAGCAAGACTATCGCAGATCGCCAAGACCTCATACCAAAGTCTTTAAGTCATGCCGTCATGAGTTTTCCATTCGGCGAGACTAATGTCTTTCACCAAGACCTCTCACTGAGTCTTCATGTTGTTCCGTAGCATCCACTAGTCGGCGAGACTCATCGCTTTCACTAGGACTTCATACCAAGGTCCTAAGTCATACCGAGCTCCCCAATCACCAGTCGGCAATACATTTGTCTTTCACCGAGACCTTACATCGAGCAATCGAGTCTTACCGAGTCGGCAAGACTTTTGACCTTCGCCAAGACCTTCCACCGAGCACTCATGTCTTACTGAGGACTATCGGCGAGACTCTCCATTGGCCACCAAGACTTCATACTAAAGTCTTTGAGTCACCACGAAGACCTCAAGTGTATCCCCGTCAGCATGACCTTCCTTCATCGCTAAGACTTCTCCCCGAGACCCTTGTGTTACCCTAATAGCCATATGCTATTGCTGAGACTTCTTACCAAAGCCCTTGTGTTAGCTTGATGATCTATCGATGAGACATTCCTTGTCGATATGAGTCATACCGAACATCAAAGACTCTCCCCGACACCCAATAAGAACATACTGTCGCCCAGAGGTATCCTTCGACAAAAGGTCACAACAAATACATCTAGGTCACAATGATAGACTTCATTCGACAAGACATCAACTCTGTCTTGGTGACATGAACATTTCAAATGGATTTAGAAAAGTTAGTCGGCTAAAAATGAATAATGTCACACCGACTTTTCCCTATAGGAGTTATATGCCAGTAAGAATTGAGGCACATATTCCAACATGAAGGACTAGGATATGACATGGAGACTTGGACGTGACTAGTATGTGAAGGACTAGGATAGGACATGGAGACTTGGACAGGATCAATATGGTATGATGTGGGGACCTGACATGATATAGTAGATAGTTGATAAGGCATGTAGACTTGGGTAGGATTGATAGATGAAGGGCCAAAATATGACGTGGAGGTTTGGAATGGACTAGTGGACAGTTGGTTTCCCTTGTCAAGGTTAGGATAAGGGTGATATGTGGACGTGTGTTGGAGATTAATGCCAAGATTTATGTTAAGTGACTGTTGATGGTGAGGGTAGATGGATGGAGGACTAGGACTCATGGATTGTTGGTATGAAGGACATTGATGTCTGGTTTGGAGGAATTGTCTCTTAAAGTCGAAGGCTTATTGGTATTGACCTCTACAGAGTAATTGGTAGTCAACTTTACTAGCAAGCCTATCAATATTTTGTTGAAGGAAAGACAATGTGGTGGATGTCATGATGTTGTTAAATGCAAAGTGATAATGATGACCAAAGTGAATGACAGATGACTAAAGTGAAAAATTCCGAATGCAAGGCCCAAGGGAACTCTAAGGTGCAATCAATTCTAAGGTACAATGTTGGATGACCTGGTTGTTGACAAAGATTGTAGACAAAGATGCCTAGAATATGTTTGCAATTTTTTAGCCTCGAGTTTTTTGACAGTGATAATGTTTTCTGAGGTCACAAGAAATTGCGGCGTTTTAGGTGTCAATTGCGTTGCAATTTGTTAGATGTGTCATTTAAGGTATCAATTACATTTCAATATGTCAAATGCGTCGTTTAAAGTATCAATTGCGTTTCAGGAATGCAAATGCGTTGCAAGAGTCAGACAGTGTCTAGGCTCAAGTTTTGATAGGGATTCTATTATGACAGATAGATGCGTCTCAAGATGTGACAAATGCATTGCAAAAGGTTGATTGTGTCGCTTTAGATAGCAAATGTGGTGCTATTTTGCAAAGGAAGCTTTATAGATTGCAATTGTGGCTTAATTTAGCAGATGCGGCTTTTCAGATTTCAAATGTGTTGCAAGATAGGCGAATGTGATGTTTGAAGCAGAAAATGCATTGCAAAGACGAACAAATGCAGTGTGACAGAGCAATTACGGTTTAACAGATGTGATGCAGACTGTTAAAAAGTCAATTTTTTTGATATTTGTGGTCAAAAACCGGAATTGTTTAAAGTTTGACTATTTGTTTTGAGATGTTTGAGTGTTGTTTGTTTCATTTTAGTATCCAACAAACACTTGGCAAGCACGCTATTTTGGTGTATGCAAACGCACATGAGACAAGCACAATCCTAATAGGCCAATAGGCCAAGGGTTTGTATACTTGATATAGCCCATTGATATACCCTAGATTGGTGCTAAACACCTTTCCTTCTCGAGAGCAGATAGCTTAGAAGTTTGGTGGCATTGGCTCCCCTCCACAGCTCATTAATTTCATTCAAGCACACCAACTTTGAATTCTTGGGTAGTGACTTCCCAAGAACTGCTATCTCTACTCAAGGGGATCGGTAGTGAGTGTCTTTGAGCATGATACTATACCCTGCACTATACCAAGCAATGGCTGAAAAATGGCTGGCCTCTAAAATAGTGGGTGTTTAGTAAGGGCATTTCGTTCGTAGGGCATGATCCATGCGGTGAGAGTCCCCTTTCGGATTCATCTCATCAAAACCATACATGTGATTCTTAGGCTTTCCCCAAGAATCCACTTTTATATACCAGCTGAAAATCCCTGGGGTTCAGGGTGCTATCAGTCTGAGTCGTCCTGGGGTTAGTACTTTTTCCCACCAGAACAAGCCCAAGTTCTAGAGTTAGTAATTGTTTCTCTTACACCTAGGATCGCCTGAAAGTGCAAGGGGAGAGGATACTTCAATTACTAAGTTGTAAGGGTGTATAAAAAAATAAACAAAAATGGGTCTGATTTTTTGATCACCAAGTTTTCACAAGGTGAGAGCATAATCACCTACCATTTTGCAAACACAATCAGACAAAGTAGAAAAAACATGTTCGTTTTAAGTGCACTAAAAGGAAATGTGTTTTACTCTAAAAAAAAGACAAGCACATTGTTTAGTAGTGAGTCTTCGACATTCGAACCTGCAAGACCACAAGTTAGGAGTTTTATCCACCATTCTTGGACCCACGAAATGTAACCGCCACACGCTAAAAACAAAGATTAGCAAAAAAAACTTAAATAAAAACAACAAACTAAAATAGTGATAACTTCCTCAAAACTAAACAAAATTTTAAACTGTAGATATCTATGGAAAGCTAAGACATAGACCTTCAAAACCCAGAAAACGTTTTGTAAAATCCTACAAGACAAAAGTGTTATAAACAAAAGAAAATTCGGGTTTTAACAGTTAAAACTTAAAAAACTATGATCACTAAAACGGCCATAACTTTCTCAAATATTAACGAAATTTTAAACCGTTTGAAGTTCCAGAAAGCTGAGAACAAGACCTAAAAAACCCAAATAATGGTTTTAAAAAATTTATTCGCCCATTTTTCTGTGCTCAAAAGAAGATGACAGGATTTCATATGAATTCTTGGTTGTAACCTGCAAAACAATGAAAATAAACAAGAAAACACACAAATTTCTCTACAAAAACGTCGGGTTCACCAATGTATCTAAGGGTAAATTTTAAGTTCGACTATTAAGTATCAATAAAGTATATAAAATAAAACCAAAGAACCTATCAAGAACAATGAAAACTAAAAATAAGAACAATTATAGCTGTCGTTCGTAGGAGTTTCCATGATTCACCTTGATAGTATCTCCTAGCTTGTAGCATATGATTGATGCCCTCAGATTGAGTGTGTGAGCATTTTGATTATGACATTGTCTTATGCAAGTTTTGAAGGATTTAAAATAAATGTCTATGCCTATGACAAAATGATTCTAAAATAACTCTAAGTCTTAATATGCCAGAATAATGTAATCTATGTGTGTAATCCAAAAATGAGAGAAAAATAGAATTTTATAGAAAATGCCATTTTGAATGGATGGATGAGATCGACTTTCGACAAAGACCTAAAATTAGAGGACGAGATTAAATCTGATAACCCCTAATCAGGGTTAGGGAAAAATCTTTAAACGAGTGGTCGATATGTCATCTAAGAAGATCGAATCAGCAGTGGAGAATAAATGAGATAATTAATTTGAAAATAAAGATTTTCAAAATCAAGAAGATAAGAGTTGGACTGAAGATCAGATTTGAAAATTCAAGACTCTGCCCGATTACTTGCTTTTTGGAGGAATATTACCATTTTGAATTAAATTAATTCAAAATATGGATTTTGTGAAATAATAAATAACCGATTTTCAGATTATTTACTAAAATGAACTGACAGTTAAGAATGTGAAATCATTTTAAATAATTAACTTATTTAAAATGAGAGAAATGTTAATTTTGACAATTAAATAATTAAAGATAATTATTTAATTTAGCAGATATGATAAATAATTAAATAAATTAATCATTTCATTTAATTAATGAGGAAGAAATAAATGAAGAAAGGTAATTAAATAAATTTAGAAATTTATTTAATTAGGAGAAGACTTAGACAATTAACGATTTATTTAATAAATAAATAGAGTTTATTTATTTAATAATCATGAAGAATAAAAGGACATGAATTAATTAAACAATTATGAATTAATGATATCAAGTTTCCACAATCCATAATGTTCTTTGCAATGGTTTCTGGTTTTGATTGTGTGAGAATTTTTGCATCAACGTTTCGGATCACACTCCATGATCCCCTTTAGCATTGCTCTCATCCTGATGATGGATCACGGAGTGTGATCCGAAACGTTGATGCAAAAATTCTCACACAATCAAAACCAGAAACCATTGCAAAGAAAATTATGAATTATTTAATTAATAGTCGAATGTGGACCAAAGACATAATTAAATGTCATAATTTTGCTAGGACGAAAGTGGTAAAAATAGAGCATGCAGGCCTAGGTCATTTTTAAGTGTCTACACTCTCATTTTAGGTGAAAAAACCTAGAAGAGTTAGAGAACCCTTGGACACCCAAAATCAATGTCCACATTTTGGTGAACCTGACTTTAGAATGCTTTCTTTTCTAATTTTGGAGTCCATCATCATCCTAGAATTATCTTGCATTAACATTGCATTGCACTTTGCATTAGTTAATTAAAACACCTGAAAATTGCATTTTCCTTTAGTATCTATTACCTCTAATTTTGGCTATTCAAATTTATATAAAAAAAACTTCCCTGCCAAAATACCAATTAAACCTAGTCTTTGTGAAAATGTATTTCCTTGTTTCTTATGGTGTTTATGTGTTATAAATGGTTTCAATCCTTTAAAAGGGACAACGTGCTTGGTGATGTCAAATAGGCAATCTAAGAAGCAAGCTTGCACTATCATAATGTGCATTATATTAGACATTTAGTGATGTGAAGAGGCTTTAAGCACAACACCAGAGAAATTTATTAGATATTGTAGTTATTGGAACCCTACTATTTATACACAATTGAGGTCATATTGGCTAGAATCCAAGCCTGAATGTCATCAACAATGGAATAATGTCAGTTTTGATCAGATTACCTTGGTATACGCATTGCAGTTATATGCAAGAAAGGAATGAAGATGTATGTTGCTATATGGAATATTCACAATTGGGTTGCTCACACAGTACAAAGGGGAACTTATTATTAAATGATCATTCACCCTATTAAAAGGTGAATTTTCGAAATCTAATGAACATCAACCTCTAATTTTAGATTTATAGACAACATATCGGCCATAAAGATATGAATAATCAACTTACACCATATTACTATGAACAACATTAGGCATCCAATAATAATGAGGAAGTTAATGATACCCAGTAAAAAGGGACAATGGGGAAATCATTTAGAACTTAGATTGATTCTAACATCATGATGAAGGAAATCCGCATGGAAGCGAAATTCATAGTATAAAGATTAAAGTGGGACAAACAATTTGGTGTTGAATTCTTGAAACAAAGTCGGTGGAATTTTGCTTAATCGTGAAGTACACAGGTGTTGTTTTGGGCAGTCAAATGAACCACATAAAATCCCCCTAGACATTTTATTACCAAGCTACAAAATGAAGGGTTCAATTGTGGGCAGTATTTTGCTTCATCTTGCTAACTCGGGAGACATTTTAGATGGTTCTTATAACCACTAGAATCCCCGCCTCAAGCTTTCGAAGGAGAGATTAGAAGACACCACTAAGAATGAAATGGGCTCGTTGAAATGATTTTTAGGAAGATGCAATTTCAGAGGCTGAACACATATCTAGCATAAGATCCAATAGTAGACTCCACCACTCACTGTGCAAGTAATGATAATTCTTGAGGGAGTCCTATTCATGCACAATGGATATGTGATGAAATGATACCTATTCGAGCATCAATAGCAATGAATGTTAAGATGGCTCTCAAAGATACAAAACATTTTGAGTCCTCCCAAATACTCAATAGGATATATGCATAATGAGATCTTGTTTATGTCTCTCTCCCACTTGTAGAAGCAATAAACACTTTGGTGATCTCAAAATGTGATGAGGAACACAGTTTTGCTTCAAATGAAGTCAGTGAAGGTATCCAGACTTTAAAAGTATTAATGTTTTGATGGGCTTCTTTTTAAACAAATCTCGTGACTTAAAAGAATATTTGAAACATATTGGCATCTAAGAGAAGGTAAGTAATGGAGAGAAAAGGCAGTGTAACATGCAATTGGGCGTAAGCTTTCTTCAAATAAAAGCATTTAAATAATGGAAATCTAGTGGAAGTTACCTCATGGCAGCATGTTATCGAAGAGTCTAGTCTTTGAGAATGGAATTCCTTATAAATTTCAATCCATGATATGTCATTGGAGATCTGAAAGTTCATAATTTTGTTAATTTCTCTCCCACAAGGCAATGCCATTATAGTGAATATGTGGAAGGGAATAATTTTATGAAACATTGTCATGAATGTGTTTGACGTTGGGAAAGTATGAGATAGAGATTGAATTCAAAAGTGTCAAATGGTACATTGATTCCAATTAGCCAAAGGAAAGCAAGTGCAACTAGCAACACTGTTTTTATTCTGTGTATTTTATAGTCAAGGGCTTAGTGAAGAAGAAAGCTTTAGAGAGAGAGCCACCTCTCGATAATGATTTCAAATGTTTATGCCCTTTGTATGCTATCATCCCTTGTCAGTGTGAGGTGTCCACAAAATATGTTTGCATTGAATAGATCAACTTCAAATTATTATTATTCTCGCGATGCTACAAAAGTATAGATAATAATGCTTGACTTGCATACAACAAACAGATAGATTATTTTTCACAAAACATCGTTATGAATAGGCAAGTATTTCAAAGAGATATAGTAGTTTGACAACAATAAGATGATTACATAGAAAATACCAGATGTCTGAAATGTGGTTGAAAGCATATCAAAGGTCACCATAGAAGGCATCATCTTGAAGGATATATGTTGATGATGTGGCCAAAGATATCCAGTTGTCAATTCCAAATTTAACTATCCTAGATTTATTGCACACTGCATAGGGGAGTTTATTTTTAAATTTGTGGACACTCAAAATAGACAAAAGTTAGTAAAGGAGGATTTAAGAGAAAATGTTGGATGTTGTGGATATGGTTGTTGATATGTGGTTGTCATTGATGTCAACACTATTAGCATTTGATGTACTAGAGGTTGTATATGTCGAGGATATTGAGAAAATTGTAAAAGGAAGTGTTTTGGGTTCCCACTGGAACTATGCAGATCTTGAAGGTGTCATGTTTGATACGTTGAAGATTAGCTAATGTGGATTAAAGGGATTATTGTTGAATGGTTCTAGATCATCTACCAAAAGTTTCAGAGGTCCGCATGAATTTTTGATTGTGTTGTGGTCTGACAGTGTTTTTGTGGTCTCTGTCAGTGTTCCTAAATGAAGGTTGTGTTATTCTGGTAATCTCAGTTGTTGTGGATGATTCTCTATTGTTTCTTGGTGCTCTCAAATTTCTCTAGATCATTCTCTATATTTTTGGTATGTCCACATTACTCAGAGAGCTCGTGGTTGAAAATATTTTCTTGTGCATGTTTGGTTTTTCTTGTTCTTGGCCAACATGTTGGTGGTAGCATGTTGTGGATATTCATGGTGAAATTAATTAAAGTATTTTTGTGTTGGAGATATTAATTTGGGTCTCCACTATGTTGTGGCCGACCTTGGTGGATACGCATTGAAAATTGAAATTGTAAATTTGGGCTGACATTGAAAATATGTTTTATTTTTCTGGCCGACTAAGTTGTGCTGAAATCTCATGTACCATATATATAAGAGCGATTAGTTGAGCAATGTTAGTGTGTGCATAAGTGTGAATTTATGCCAGAGAAAGTGTAAATATGTGAATAGTGTTTCTATCATTCGATTATAGAGCAGAGAGTGAAGAAGTTTGAGTGAAGTGCGAAGAAGGTTTTTTGAGCTTAACTAGAATTGTAATCAGGCTTGTGTAGAAGCTATTCTTTCAGTTCATACTTTGTGGATCTAATCCATATTTTTGTATTGTTAGATAGTGATTCCTCTTTTGTATTTGAGCAGTGAGCTCTAGGCAGTGTGCTTGAATGCATGTGCATTCCCCTTATTATTTCTCTTTATACTTTTAACAGAGTATAATCCTATGGACTAATATCCACCATGGTTTTTCCCCTAACAGGGTTTCCACGTAAAAAATCTTGGTGTTATTTGTCTCTCTGATGTGTTAATTGCTTGTGGTTAATTTCTTATTCATCATATCTGAGATTAAAGTTAAGTTAGAAAGGTTCAAGTTTTTGTGACAGCTGATTCACCCCCCCCTCTCAGTTGTCTGTCCTTATTTTTCCAACAATTGGTATCAGAGAAAGTTCCTTTGAAGAAGTCTAAAAGCTTGAGGTGATCTGAGATGGAAACAACATTCAAGAAGGACAGTCCTAGATTTGATGGCACTAACTATTCAATGTGGAAATTTAGGATGTAATGTCATCTAAAGTGGATTGGTGATGCCTACTGGAAGATTACAAAAGATACATATACTATACCTCAAAATGGTCCCTCTACTCCTGATGAGATCAAGGATGTTGAAAATAACATTAGGGCTATTGAAGCTTTGGTGAGTGCTCTGACAAATTTAGAGATGGCTAATGTGTTGGGTCTGTAAACAACTCACAAGATTTGGACGAAACTAGAAGTTACTTTGTATGAAGGAGATGCATAGGTGAAGATGGCTAGGCTACAGATCTTGAATGGAAAGTATGAGAATTTGAATATGGGAGAAGATGAAAATATCACTTCTTTTATGCAGAGAGTAAATGAAATAGTAATGGGTATTAAAGGTGTCGATGGTTCTATGGATGAGGATGAAATTGTGGCTAAAGTACTCAAATCCTTGCCTCCCTCCTACAAGATGAGGGTTCATGCTATTGAAGAGTTTAGATCAATAAACAAGATAACAAGAGACACATTGATTGGGAATCTTGTGGCCTTTGAAATAAGTGAATTTGGTGAATCTACACCAAAGACTGAATCTGCATTCAAGGCTACTATATTCAGAAGTAATAGACAAAGATATAGTTTGGGAGAGAGTTACAGAAAGATATCCAAGTATGATGAAGAACTGAAATAGCTTGAAGATAAAGAAAGAGAGGTAGAAGAATTGGAATCATTGATTGCAAAGAAAGAAGGGAGAGGAAAAGGTAAGTATGAAGATGTATTGCCTATTAAATGTTTTTCATGCAGTAAAATAGGTCATTTTGCATCAAGATGTCTTGAAAGAGTTCCTAGATCTAAGCCTAAAAAGTTGAGATTCCAAAAGAGATGCTACTTTGTTGAAGAAGCAGTGACTAATGATGAGTCTGATAAAGATAATGGAAAAGAAGATGAATGGGCTTTCATTGCTACCATTGAAGATAATTATGTGGCTACTGAATCCAGTAAAGATGAAAAGGCTCTTGCATCCCACGTTGAAGAAAACAATGAGTGGGTCATTTGATAGTGGATGTTCACATCATATGACTGGTGATAAAATAAAATTTGTGAGTCTTGAGAAGTATAATGGTGGGGTTGTATGATTTGGAGATAACAATGCTGGTATGATTCGTGGTAGAGGATTTATTTTCCTTATTGGTAAGGATAACACTGATGATGTTCTTTATGTTGAAGGTTTGAAGCACAACTTGTTGAGTGTTGGACAGATAGTTCAAAAGGGATATGATCTTCAGTTCAAAGATGGAAGATGCAAGATATGTAGAAGTTCCAAGAATATGATTGCAATAGGAAAACAAACAAAAGGTAATATAACTCATCTGAATACTACTAGTGGAAGTTGTTTAATTGCTCAAGTAGATGAAAGTTGGTTGTGGCATAGGAGGTTGTGTATGTAAACTTTGACAACATTATCAAGATAAGTTCTACCCAAGTAGTAAGAGATTTGCCTAGGTTAGTGAAGCCAACTAATGTAATCTGCAAGGAATGTCAGATGGGTAAACAAACTAGAGTGTCTTTCTGAAGCAAATAGTTTCATTCAAATAATTTGCTGGAGCTGCTACATATTGACCTTTTTGGTCCCTCCAGAGTCAGAAGTATTCATGGAGAAAGGTATTTTATGTTGGTTATTGTTGATTACTCTAGAATGATTTGGGTTTCCTTTTTAAGAGAAAAATGTGAAGCATTGGAGAAGTTCAAAAGTTTCAAGGCTATGGCAGAAAATGAGAAAGGTCTGAAAATCAAGTGCCTAAGATTTGACAGAGGTGGTGAGTTCATTTCCAAGGAGTTCAACTCTTATTGTGAATAGCATAGTATTAAAAGATAGTTATCTACTCCCTAAACCCCTCAACAGAATGGAGTTGCAGAGAGAAAGAATAGAACAATTTTGGATGTTGCCAAGACAATGATGATGGAAAGAAATGTATCTTAGAGGAATGATAGGGGTAATTACCCCTCCTAATAAGAACTAAAAGATTCATTTTCTTGCATCAATCCGTGAGCTACATTGTTATATTTTGATCTGGATTGATGTTTTTGTGGCTGCTACTCAAGGGGAGTACTCAGATGTGTAGATATGTGGTTCAGAGCATGTATATGGAAAGGTAATTGTTACCTTTTCCATTGATGTCAAAGGGGCAGAAATGTAATGTGAAAAATCCTTTCAAAAGGAGAAATGCAGAAAAATCCAGTGTGTTGGGTTGATGGTATTTTTCACATCATGTGTTGCCATCAATTCCAAAGGGGGAGATTGTTGGATGTTGTGGATATGGTTTCTAATATGTGGTTGTCATTGATGTCAACACTATTAGAATTTGGTGTACTAGAGGTTGTATATGTCGAGGATATTGAGAAAATTGTAAAAGGAAGTGTTGTAGGTTCCCACTAGAATTGTGCAGGTCTTGAAGGTGTCATGTTTAGTACATTAAAGATTAGTTGATGTGGATTAAAAGGATTATTGTTGAATGGTTCTAGATCATCTACCGGAAGTTTCAGAGGTCCGTGTGAAGTTTTGACTATATTGTGGTCTGACCGTGTTTCTATGGTCTTTGTCAATGTTCCTAAATGAGGGTTGTGTTAATCTGGTAATCTTAGTTGTTGTGGATGCTTCTCTGTTGTTTCTTGGTGCTCTCAGATGTCTCTAGATCATTCTCTATATTTTTGGTATTTCTACATTACTCAGAGAGCTCGTGGTTGAAAATCTTTTCTTGCGCATGTTCGGTTTTTCATGTTCTTAGCCGACATGTTGGTGGTAGCATGTTGTGGATCTTCGTGGCCAAATTAATTAAAGGTTTTTTTTTGTGTTGGAGATATTAATTTGGGTCTCCACTATGTTGTGGCCTACCATGGTGGATATGCATTGAAAATTTAAATTATAAATTTGGGCCAACATTGATAGAGAATCCCAAGAGGCGGGAAGATGTAAATGGATTGTCTGAGGAAATCTTTAAATATGTCATTGCAAGGCATAGGGGGGATATTTTTTTGGTTGTGAAATGGGAGAGCCTCTCTGAGGGCTAGGGAAAAGAGATCAATTTATTTTCTGAGAATGAAATTACTGTCTGCCTTTATGCATATAGTTTATGAAGATAATTGGTGTTCTTAAATCTTTGTGTTTTAGAGTATCTTGATGCAGTACTTTATCTATGTATAGATGATGCATTTTTCTTAATAATTAATTTCATTCCTCATAAGGTATGGAGAGCATATTTTGTTTCTTAAATGATTTAAATTTCCCTTTGTGCCAATTTTCTATAATCTGTATCTTGCATCTAATATTGGGTTTAGCCTTTTCTGGTTTTTGGTAAAAAGAAAACATCATTTTATTTCTTGTTCTTTCAATTCATTGAAGATCATAAGAGAGAGTTGTACCTCTAAAATTCATAGGAAGATTGCTAATTCAATAGTGATTTCTAGAGTTGCTAGTAATTGATTTGTGTTTATTGTTGGGCATATTTGATTCATTTATCTGATTGTTTGAAGAGGGACAATCTATTTACTAACAGATTTTTGGTGACTCCATTGGGGATTCAAATTGAAAGTTTGGTGCTTTATTTCTTTAGATTTTTAATGATATCTACATGTGCAGGGAGATTGGCCACTTTGTTTGTAATTCAAAGACATTATGATGAAAAATCAGAAAAATCAAAGAAATGGGAGAAGACCCGTGCCTACTATTGAAGAAATTCTTAGGATAGATGACAAAGTACTTCATGAATTTTTGGATCACTACAAATAATGCATTGTCGAAGCTATAAGAACCAAGTTAAGTATAGAAGATGACTACAAATCAGCACTATTGTTGAGGAGTCTACATGCTATATTTTTCAAACTCAAAGAACTCGAAGAAGGATTAAGTTCGTTGTAAGAAATCACATGAAAAATCAGCTAGCTTAAAGAAGAATTGCAAGTTGGTGATGATGATACTCCAAGTGATTTTGATTCCTTTTGTTCTTATAATTTTTCATTTTCAGATGAAGAAGATGTTAAAGGAATGATTATTAAGCCTCATGAAGATTCAACATCGTTGAAAGAAAATAATCAAGGGAATGTTGAAAATTTTGCAAGTCCTATGATTAATGTAGACAATAATGATTTGTTGAGGCCCTCTTGTTCACCAAAATTAGAAAATTCCAGTTCTAAAAGTGTTGAAAATCAACTTACTTCTAAGAAGTGTGAAGATGAGAATTTTTAGATTGTCACACAGTTAGAGTATGCAACTTTTGAGTTTTGTGAAGAGGATGGTAAAAAGGGTTCGTTACAGCCAAAGGTTAGTAGTGAATATATTTTTGAATCATTTCATTTTGAAGATACAAATGCACCATTTGAAACTGATTCAATGAATGAAGTCTATGTTGGAATTCAAACAAATGTATTTTTTGTTGGTGACATTTCAAAATTTGAGTTTGTAAAAGAGGAAGAAATTTTTGGGGTTGACGAAAATCAAAACAATGGTCAAGCTGATGAATTATTGTAGCCTCAAGAATTCTGAAAAGTTTCAGATGGTGATTCCCTTTGTGAAGAATAAATTATACTTCAATTTTTGTCATCTATTGAAGGAGAAGACTCGTTCATTGTAATTCTAGGTATTGACCTTACTACTTCTTCATTTGTGGATAGAGAGTTTTCAGATTTTATTGCAATAAAGAAGGATGGGTCTTTTTCAGCTAAGGAAGATCCTATGCTAGATGAAGCTATTGTTTTTCTTAAGGTGCATATGGATATCAAGGATTCTGTTAGACATGATGACTCCAGCAATGAAAATATTGGGAGTAATGCGGCCTTTATTTTAGAGAGCTTTGATTATTTTTGCTTGCAATTAAAAGATGAAACATCTCTCTGCTGGCCATTTCTTAGTTATGAGAGCACAAATTCAGATCTTGTAATCAACAATAGTCTTAGAGAAGAAACGATTGATAGTTCACTTAAGTTGGCTTAGGACATCATAATCAACACTATACAAGGCAAGCATCTTGAGGTTCAAAAGAATTCAAAAATTTATGATGAAAATTGGTTATTTGGTATGCATTTTAGTAAACCTTTTCATTTCTTGAACTTCACATTTAGATTCATATCATTGAGTGTGCAAACATTACCTAAGTTCATGCCTCTATTTCATAGTGGCATTTAATTTTCCCATCCAGTTAATGTCTTTGCATAGTCTCTTGGGGAAGCTGGAGTGTTGCACCTAGTCTGTGTGCATAGGTGTCTTAGGTTTCATTTCCCTTTCTATTGTGTGGGTTGGTTCCAATTTTTGGTTTGGGTTTTCTCTTGTCTCCTATTGCTCCCTTGACTCTGGACCAATGGATAAGAACTAATATTTACTAGAGATGCTAGAGTTCTCTATATTTTGGTAGAAATGCATTCCCTAGATAGAGCCATTGTTACCTCTATTTTTGGCTTTCTTTTTTTTTTTTAAACAAATTCCCTACCAAAATACCAATTAAACCTATAGTCTTTGTGAAAAAATATTTCGTTGTTTCTTGTGGTATTTATGTGTTATAAATGGTTTCAATCCTTTAAAAGGGATAAGGTCCTTGGTGATGTCAAATAGGAAATCTAAGAAGCAAGCTTGCACTATCATAATGTGCATTATATCAGACATTCAATGATGTGAAGAGGCTTTAAGAACAACACCATAGAACTTTATCAGATATTGTAGTTATAGGCATCCTGCTATATATACATGATTGAGGTCATATTGGCTGGAAGCCAAGTTTGAATGTCATCAACAATGGAATAATGTCAATTTCGATCAAATTGCCTTGGTATACACATTGCAGTTATATGCAGGAAAGGAATGAAGATGTTTGTTGCTCTATGGAATATTCGCAATTCAGATACTCATGCAAGACAAAGTGGAGCTTATTATTAAATGATCATTCACCCTATTAAAACAAGAATTTTCAAAATCTAATGAACATCAACCTCTAATTTTAGATTTACAGGCATGCCAGCCATAGAGATATGAATAATCAACTTACACCATAATACTGTGAACAATGTTAGGCATCCAATAATAATGAGGAACTCAGTAAAAAGGGCCAATAGGGAAATCATTTAGAACTTAGATTGATTTTAATGTCATCATGAAGGAAATCCACATGGAAGATAAATTCATAGTATAAGGATTAAAGTGTGACAAACAATTTGGTGTTGAATTATTCAAATAAAATCGGTGGCATTTTGCTTAATTGTGAAGTACACAGGTGGTGTTTTGGGCAGTTAAACGAACCACATAAAATCCTGCTAAACCTTTTATCACCAAGATACAAAATGAAGGGTTCAAGTGTGGGTGGTATTTTGCTTCATCGTGCTAACTCAGGTGGCATTTTAGATGGTTCTTATAACCACTGGAATCCTTGGCTCAAGCTTTCAAAGGAGAGATTAGAAGACACCAATAAGAATGAAATGGGCTCATTGAAATGATTTTTAGGCAGATGCAATTTCAGAGACCGGACACATATCTAGCATAAGATCCCACAACAGACTCCACCACTTACTATGCAAGTAATGAGAATTCTTGAGGGAGTCATAGAAATGCAATTAAAGTGGTCTATTGAGCAATATGATCTTTGTGAAAGATATCAAAGATTATATTTGATGAAGACCCTGACAAAACAATCAATCTATAGCCTTGGGTTGAGGGATCCAAAGGTGTAGCCATGTGTTTTTTTAAAAGGATACTCATCTTTTCATGCCCAGTGGATATGTGATGAAATGATACCTATTTGAGCATCGATAGAAATGAATGTCAAGATAGCTCTCAAAGCCATAAAAAAAATTGAGTCCTCCCAAATACTCAATAGGATATATGCATAATGAGATCTTGTTTAAGTCTCTCTCCCACTTGCAAAAGTGATAAACACTTTGGTGATCTCAGAATGTTATGAGGAACACGGTTTTGCTTCAGATGAAGTTAGTGAAGGTAGCCATACTTTAAAAGTATTAATGCTTCGATGGGAATTTTTTTAAAAATAATCTTGTGACTTACAAGAATATTTGAAACATATTGGCATCTAAGAGAAGGTAAGTCATGGAGAGAAAAGGCGGTGTAATAGGAAATTGTGCGTAAGCTTTATTCAAATCAAAGCATTTAAATAATGGTAATCTAGTGGAAGTTACCTCATGACAACATGTTATCGAAGAGCCTATTCTTTGAGAATGGAATTCCTTATAAATGGAAATCCATGATACGTCATTGGAGGTCTAAAAGTTCATATTTTTGTTTATTTCTCTCCCACAAGGCAATGCCATTACAATGAATATGTGGAAGGGGATAATTTTATGAAACATTGTCATGAATGCGTTTGACATTGGGAAAGTATGAGATAGAGATGGAATTCACAAAATTCAAATGGTACATTGATTCCAATTAGCCAAAGGAAAGCAAGTGGAGCTAGCATCACTATTCCTATTCTATGTATTCTATAGTCGAGTGCTTAGTGAAGAAGAAAGCTTTAGAGAGAGATTCTCCTCTCGATAATGATTTAAAATGTTTATGCCCTTTGTATTCTATCATCCCTTGTCAGTGTGAAGTGTCTGTGAAAGACATTTGTGTTGAATAGATAAACTTCAAATTCTTATTATTCCTACAATGCTACAAAAGTATAGATGATAATGCTCAGCTTGCATACAATGAACATATGGATTATTTTTCACAAAACATCATTATGAATAGGCAATTATTTCAAAGAGATATAGTAGTTTGACAACAATAATATGATTACACAACAAATTCTAAATATCTGAAATGTGGTTGAAAGCATATCAAAGGTCACCAGAGAAGGCATCATCTTGAAGGATATACATTGATGATGTGGCCAAAGATATCCAATTGTCAATTCCAAATTTAATTGTCCCAGATTTATTGTACACTGCATAGGGGAGCAGTTATAGGGGAGTTTATTTTTAAATCTGTGTAAACACTTAAAATAGAGAAAAGTCAGTAAAGGAGGAGTTAGGAGAAAATGAAGGAGTTCATCAGGGGGAATTCAAAAAGGCTACCAACGGGAAACAAAAGAACTGATAGAGAATCCTAAGGTGGGAAGCTATAAATGGATCATCTGAGGAAATATTTAAATATGTCATTCCAAGGCATAGGGGGGATCTTTTTTTGGCTGTGAAACAGGAGAGTGTCTGTGAGGGCTAGGGAAAGGATATCAATTTATTTTCTGAGAATGAAATTATTTTCTACCTTTGTGCATATAGTTTATGAAGATAATTGATGTTCTTAAATCTTTGTGTTTCATAGTATCTTGATGCAATACTTGATCTTTGTATAGATGATGCACTTTTCTTAATAATTAATTTCATTCCTCAAGAGGTATTGAGAGCATAGTTTGTTTCTTAAATGATTTAAATTTCCCTTGTTGCCAGTTTTCTATAATTTGTATCTCGCATCTAATATCAAGATTCTTCCTGATATTGGGTTTAGCCTTTTCTGCTTTCTGGTAAAAATAAAACATCATTTCATTTCCTATTCTTTCAATTCATTGAAGATTATAAGAGGGAGTCATACCTCTAAAATTTAGACAAAGATCACTAATTCAATAGCGATCTCTAGAGCTATTAGTAATTGATTTATCTTTATTGTTTGGGATATTTGAGTCATTTATCTGATTATTTGAAGAGGGAAAATCTATTTAATAACAATATCCATGTCATACATACTAAAAAGCATCCAAACCAATTGAAAATTTTTGAAAATTTTGAAAAAAACCTAACTAGGATTAATTTTCCATTTTGGGTGACTTAGTCCCATTCTATATATTTCATTATCTATTACAGCATCAAAAACCTTATTTCTATGCTTCCTTAGCCTCCTAGTATCATATACTATAAGTCTAGAAAATTTTGGGAACATTTGTTTTATGCATCTAGCTCAAAAACATAAATCTAGAGTACTCATTCTTTAAATCACTTCAATTACAAACATCATTAGATCTAAAAATGCTTACATTTCTAAAATTTTGCATCACATGGCTAAAAGTACTTTTCACTTTTGCTTACACAATCTTTCTATTCATAAAAACTTTGCATAAGTTTGGTAAAAGTGCTTTTAATTCTTGTATGTACACTATTTACATTCTTAAAGCTTTGCATGCATTGGATAAAAATGTTTTGCATCCTTGCATATACATTGTTTATATTGTTGAAACATTGCATGAAATGGTTACATGTGTGTTTCATTTTTGTTCAAACAATGTTAGTGTCTTACATATTTAGACATGTTAAGAAATATTTCCTATCCCCTCCCTATGAGAGTGTTTTTTGTGAAAGAGACTACAACCTTGGACATTCCTAATAATTGTATTTGTTCCTCTCCTAATATCTCTCCTATTGGTGAAGAAGATGTTTTGGTAGAAGAATCAATTAATGAGATTTTTTATAATCCTAGTTGTTTCTCTCCTCTTACCTCTCCTAGTGGATAAGACATTGTTGAACATGACAACCCAACCGTAGGGCATCATGACAATAACCTTTGTCTTTCTCCTAGTATCTCTCCTAGTTGTGAAGAAGATAATTTGATGTTTTAAAACATAATTGATGAAGGTCATGAGCATCTTAGTTGTCCCCCTTCACCTAGAAAAACCCTTCTTGAGGAAGAACATTCAACCAGTGATCATTCCCCTACTTGCAATGAAGTCATTTTAGATGAACCAATCCATTAATTTCAAGAACATTTAATTTGTAGTTCTAAAAATTATCCTCCTAGGGAGAATATCATGGTGAGAGAAAAACAATAGTAATGTTTCTTCCTTAGATAAAAAGGAAAATTTAGGTTTCCCTTCATTAGAGATACAACAAACCAAGATCGCTAAGGTTATGAATGCGCAAGTGTCCATTAGACCCCCCTTGATCAATGGACCTCATACATACCCCATAGGACATCCTAAGAATCCTCTAATCCTTTATCCACCTTCACACAAACAACAAACTCAAAACCAATCTGAACTCATCCTTTACCCACCTAAGCATAATGTTTTGTAGAAACTGAGTCATCATACCGTTGCTCACACATATCCCACAAGGAAAAATTCGTGACCACAACAACCCACCCCAACACCATTACCTTTTCCTAATCCCATCCTACCTAGTGCTTCTTGATTAACTCCTATGGAGTATGATCTTGTTGAACAACTCAAGCATACTCCTATAAAGATATCCCTTTGGGACCTTCTTCAAAATTCACCTACCTATCACACTATGCTTCAAAATACCTTACAAAAAAAATCCTATCCCTTCTAATGTGTAACCAAATGACATAGCATCATAATTCAAGGATTGAACATTGACATTGTTTTCCACCAAAGTGAACTCCACTCTTTGGATGTGCAAAAAAAAAAGGAATCTTTCATGATCATTGCTTGATACAAAATGATAGGGATAAAGTGAACCCTTGTTGAAAATGGCTCTGCTCTTAATGTGTGTAGTGTAAACCTTCTGGACAAGCTTAGAGTGGATAAATCAAACATTCAACCCAATTCTTTATCTATAAAAGGCTTTGACAATGTAGAAAAACAATCACTTGGAGTGATTACTTTGCCTATTATAGTTGGGAAGGCCACATTACAGAAACCAATCCATGTTATGCCTCATGAACTCTCATACAATCTTCTTCTAGGTAGGCCATGGATTCATGAAATGAATGGTGTGCCTTCCACTTTTCATTGTAAAATGAAATACATTCACAACAATAAAGTGCACATCCTTGAAGTTGACCCTGATACAAATAGTTGTTTGCACATTGAGAAAAAAAAAGAAAATAATTTAAACACATTAACACCAACTATGCAAGTGGAACCTGTCCAACAAAAGGACAAACAACAACATATTGAACAAGTAACAAAGCTATTAGATGATGATTTGGGTTCCTTAGATTTCACACCAACACTCATAGATGAGTATAAGATCATAAACAAAGATTCAACTGAGGGAAACAAACATGCAATCATGACAACACAAAACTTAGATGACCCTTCAAAAGAATCCACCTCAACCACTTTAGACCAAAACATAACCAATTAAAAAACAACCTTCGATGAACACAACAATGACCAACAACCCGATCCAAAAGCAATGAAAGAGCTTTATGGAAATGGTTATGAGCTCATGAAACAACTTGGATATAGTGGGAAAGGACGTGGTGCTAGAGAATAAGGTATCCATGTCCCCATCGATCCTAACACACAACAAAAAACTTATGTTCTTGGTTATTGTCCTTTGATAGAGATCACCAAGACTTCACTCCACATCAACACTATCACAAGACACCCCTCTAAGAAAACTTTGATAGTCGTTCATCCTGAACTGATAGACACTAGTGGTCTTGATGGTTATTCTTTGCAAACCAATACACCTTCTCTTAATGTCAATGTCATCTTGCAAAACACTAATGAATTGAATTCACTAGATTTTACACCCTCCTGTAAAGGAGAGCCCAAAATCTCACAATCTAAGTAGTCTTGCATAAGTATGACATCTTGTACATCTAAGCAAGGGGTATCTTTTTCACAAACTATAGGAACACCTTCTACCACTAATCAAGAGGGTATCTTGTTGAGACTCCTCCAAGATCACTTGATCATCCTTCCACCAAGGACTCAAAAGAAATTCTATTACAAAAATTCATTTTGCACATATCATAGAGTTCATGGTCATTCCACTAATGAATGTAGCACTTTGAGTAGTAAAATCCAACATCTTAAGGAGTTTGGTGTTCTTCCTTATGTGGGTACACCTAATTCTTCTATTTGATACTGATTTTCACTCAAGCATGCATTTCTTCCATCATTTGAGCTCACCCTTGTCCTGCACTAAGTGGGGGCAAGGGGTTAGGTAGCCTTTTCCTCATATGCCACTCATTATTTCCTCTTTTGGCTAGTTGTTAACCTTTAATTACTAAATAAGAGAAACCTTGGGATGTGGACGACATGCCTTAAGTTGGCTCGCATGTGACATACTACCTTTTTCATGACGTAGCTTATCAAAAACATATGACTTGGAATAGGGCTTTCTAAGTAAGCTCTCATGTTCTCCTTCTACTTTAAAGCAATTTCTCATAGTAATGGTGTTAGCAACCACTTCAAAGTGGGGACATACATCGACACTCACATTTCATTGTGTGATTTTATTTTTCTTGCAATTTTCTCTTTTGGAAACATTAGATACAATGTTTCCTAGGATGAGACATTGCACTTGTCCTCTCTTGGAAACAAGATGAGACCATTTGCACTTTTCCTCTCTTGGATACATTAGGCACGATGTTCCCTAAGATGAGACCTTGCACAGAATAAGAAAAATCCCTTTGAACATTCCATACACCATTGACAATGTCTATGAGTGTCAAGCATACGAAGTTTTGCTTACCTCATAGATCTTGAAGATCATTTTCATTGTGGCACCTTCTTAAAGTTATCAAGAGGTATAACTTTGGTATGGTTGAGCAGGAAACCCATTTTGAGGCATGACTTTTCCCCATAGCCACCTGTGTATTTGTGAGTACATACCAGTTATGAGTGTATGTTTCTCACCTTTTGGGCCTTCTCACCTAATGGAAAAACAAGAATTCCATTGCCCCAGAGTGAGTATGCATTTTTGGACAAACAACCTAGATCTGATCCACATCGTGTTAGAAAAATGGTCGAAGCTTGATCCACCATTTTATTTTCACTTCCTTCTAGTTCTTTCCATTGTATGATCATGTATCTTGTCTTGCTACAAATCAATCATCTTGTGTGTGTCCTTTTGCACTTATGTTGGTTTGACTTAGGATATTAGATCCTAGGGACTTCATTACCTCCTTCATCTTTGTCATCCTAGACCATCCACATTGGTATGATTTGACTCTTCTTGAATGTCTACTTTAGTGTGAGTTTGAAGCAATTTCATCCTCTCACTAAAGTGGGGGCTTAATGTGTCACCAAAAAGTGTATACTGTTCTTGATATGGGAATAATTAATGATAAATTGAGCTTATTGAGGCCTTGATTCAGTGTTGTGAGGTGTTTTACACATCCAAACTAGGTCTTAGACCTTGCAAACTAAATAAAATACATTTAATGATGTCTTGTGGAGGTGTTGTAAAGTGTTGTAAGAGACTTTCACACTTCTCTAGACTTAATGAACCCATTTTCCCCTTAATTCAATGTTATAAAATAAATTTAAATGCATTATCACATTAACCTAGAAGGATTGTAAATTGAATTTGACTCTAATCTAGTGTCGTAATGTGTCTTACACATTCGCATTGGATGTTGTGCCTTTCTAGGCTATGCAAACCTTATTTTACTGTTGTAAACTGTATTTAATCACACTTTCACATTGAACTTTGTGTCTCAATCCATAATTGACCTTTACATCATCATTAATAGGCCCCTATGACCCCATATTGTGCATCCTAAGGAATAATTTGATCAAATAGCTAATGAAATCAACATAAGAACTGAAATTCCTCATTCCCCAACATTCTAGCTGTCAAAAGGGCCCCTTTGGGACTAAGTCACCCATCTGGGTGAATGAGTCCCTACCAGGTGGGACTAAGTCACCCAACATGGTGACTTTGTCCAATTTGGCCTAATTTTTTAGGTTTGAGTGGGAAATTTTGGATTTTAAGTTTATTCTTCCTTCATGTTGACCTTGGGGATCAAATTAATGGGAAAATTAGGAGGATTTCCTATAAATACAAGTCTCTAAACCCTAATTTAGAACATAATCATTTCATTCATCATTTATCTTCTCTCTCAAGTCAAGCAAGCTAGGGTTTTAGAATTCCAAGTCATCGAAATAGCATTTTTTAGACATTCAAGGGCATATTATTCATCTTTTGCTGCAAAAATTCAAGATCAATCATCATGGAAAGGTATTAACTCCATTACTTCATGCTTCACTATCTCATTTCTTCATTTTTGATGCAGTCATGGCCAAAGGATCTTCAAATAAAACTATCCAATCATGTAGTGAGAAAAACATAGTGGAAATAACACCAAATAATCAAAGAAATGTAGAATCAATCTTTATTAACTCAAAAAATTCATATACATATTCACCAACAACATGCCAGTTTTATAGATTCGACACACTAGCCTGATTACACAACATAATATCACTACTCCAAACCTCTATCTATTCATAAACTCCTTATTGCGACTTCTAGGATCTACCTGGATGTATTTTTTTACCAAAATGGCTTATAACATTGATTTATATAACAACCAGACTTCTGGAATGATTCGCGTCGGCCAAGGGTAGAGAAAATAATGACAAATAAAATGTAACATGTAGAAAATAACCATGTCAACCACATCATTGGAGATTTATAAATGCAATTACATGGTGCGGGCCCAAAGGAAAGATCAGATGCAAGCCTAAGGACATCAGAAAATACACTAATAAGATCCGCAATCATAGGAAACTATCCACAACAATCCACAATCACTGAAGAACATGTAACATGTAAAACAAAATTCAGCTTACACCAAGGATTTTCTTTTGGTGAATGCATAGAATGAGGTACAAACCTAAGGAGAGATTGCTCACCCACCAAAGAACATAGAATGATGCACAAAAGAGATCCGCAAACAACAAAAATGATCCACAAGCCCAAAAACATGAAACTGTAAAGCCAAAATAACAAACAACTTAAATATTTTTGGGTGATGCAAGATTTCCACGACCCAAGGATGCTCCTGCATCAAACACCCTTGGTGAGAAAATATTTTCCATGAGAGGAACTCATGAACATCTGACAGGGCCTGGGATATAGATCCCATGCTCATTCCTGACCCAAATGTCTTCTTTGTCTGTACTTTTCTTCCTCCTAACCTCTTTTCTTTCCTCTGTTAAATCCTTCAACTTCTTCTCTTCACCTTCTTTTCTCTACCTCATATCTACACATGGTAGTAAGGGACATTTATCACCACTCAATTTTTTCTACTCATCTGATCTACCTCTTTTGCAGGACTCCATCTTATCTACAACCAAAGTCTTTTGTTGCATAACTCTACCCCTACATCCTTCTGGTACCATCTCACTCTCAAATTTAGCCACAAGGTTTCTCTTCAAATCCATACCATCCTCCAATAAAAACTCTACATCTTGCTTCTAAGCACTACAACTCTTCACAAGACTCAATTTCCTCACTTCCTCCTTTTTATTCTTCCAGGAAGCCAAAGTTAAATTCTACCCATCCTTCTCTATAGTAATCAGATTCCTTCTGCAATCATATATAGATCCTTTATCAAATTTCCAAGGTCTACCCAACAGAACATGACAGGCACTCATAGGCAAAACATCACACAAAACTTCATCTTTGAAGGGGCCAATATTAAAGTTCACCAAGCACTGCTCTTTCACCTTCACTACATGATCACCTTGTAACCAACTTATCCTATAAGGAAAATGATGTGAAAACCTCTTCAAACCAAGTTTCTCCACCATCTCCTCAAATACCAAGTTATCAGTACTTCCACTATCCACAATAACCTTACAACACTTACCTCCTGATTTGCACACAGTCCGAAAAAGATTCCCCCTTTGTGAAGTCCCAATCTCTTCCTTACTCTATCTCATCAAGAATTTCCTAAGCATAAGAGATTCTCCTTGCTCTTGTTCTATCTCATCTAGCACTCTAGTTACCTGCTCATGTGCCAAGAAAGTATTTTACCAGTTCCTTTACTTTATCCCTTAGAACACTCAAAAGATTGATGTCCAGTTTCTCCACACTTGAAACATTTACCCAAGAATTCCTTGCTTCCATTTCCTCTCCTTTGTGCCCTCTGATCTGGTTCTTTACTCCACTTAGATCTTGATTCTTCTTCACTTGTTTGCTTCTCCTTGCTACTTCTCATCTACTTCTCTTTCCTTTTGGGGTTATTATATTGTGTTCTCTTCACTTTATCTTCCACCTTAAGAGCATATTGGAAGGCATCCTCAACATACTCATCTCATCCTAAATGTTAAATCTAAGGCCATTTATATACCTTGCCACTTTCTCCCTAGTCATCTCTCGGTGCCTAGATTTGATTGTCATCTTGTAAAATTCCTTGGTATACTGTTTCACGCTCATGTCCTTCTACTTTAGGTTTTGCAAATTCTTGAACAATTCCAACTCATAGTCTTCTGGAATGAACTTAGCCTTTAGCCTTGCAACCATCTACCTCCACCAAGTGATTCTTGTTTCACCATTTTCCACTTTGTCCTTCTACAATTCTTTCCACTATAAAGTGGCATTCCCTTTCAACTTAGTTTGTGCTAGCCTAACCCTCAGTGGATCTCTAATATCCTCAAGCTCAAAATAGTCTTCCAACTCTCCTATCTAGTCTATCAAGTCTTCCAGATTCAATGTACCAGAGAAATTAGAAACCTCCACCCTATGACTTTTACTTGTGCCACTGCTCTAAACAATCTCTCTTCTCTCTCATCTATCGGTCCTTTAGCCTCTTCAGCCGCAAGTTCCTTTGCAGCCTCTTCATATTCATCCTCTGGTTCAGGATTCCTCCTCAAACCACCCAAGACATTCTGGATCTCATTCCTCATCTCATTTCTAAAGTCCTCCATCATCTTCTCTATTCTTCTAGGTTTCATCCTTCTCAACGATATATCTTTCTTTGCTCAGTGCAACTACCTTAGCTTGGCGGTTTGACTACAAGGTTTCAATTGCCTCTCTCTCAGTGATCTATTGAACACACTTACAGCTTGCCTCAAACCGATGATCTATTCACTCAAGGAATGCCACAAGGACTGCAACCCACTCAAGGTTTGCAACCTACTCGCAAGGTTCCCAACCTGCTCTTAGGGTTCACAACCTTCTTTGATACCATCTGATGCATTCATGGCAGAAGGGTTTTCAAAGAAAACTATCCAACCATGCAACAAGAACAACACAATAGAAGTAACACCAAATAATCAAAGCAATGTAGAATCAATCTTTATTAACTCAACAAATTCATATACATATTCACTAGCAACATGCCAATTTTATAGATTCAACACACTGGCCTGATTACACAACATAAAAACACTACTCTGGACCTCTATCCATTCATAAATCCTTATTGTAGCTTCTAGGATCTACCTGGATCTATTTTTTCTCCCAAAACAATTTATAACATTGATTTATATAACAACCATATTTTTGGAATGATCCACGTTAGCCACGAGTAGAGAAAATCATGAAAAATAAAATGTAATGTGTAGAAAATAACCATGTCGGCCACACAATTAGATATTTATAAATGCAATTATGCAGTACGGGCCCAAAGGAAAGATCGGATGCAAGCCCAAGGACATAAAAAAATACACCGATAACATCTACAATCATAGGAAACGATCCACAATGATCCAAAATCACCAAAGAAGAACATGTAACATGTAGGACATAGGTTGGATTACACCAAGGATTTTCTTTTGGTGAATGTATAGAATGAGGTGCGAACCCAAGGAGAGATCACCCACCCACCAAAGAACATAGAATGATGCATAAAAGAGATCTGTAAACAACATACATGATCCACAAGCCCAAAAACATGAAACTACAAAGCCAAAATAACAAGAACAACTTTAATATTTTTGGGTGATGCAAGATTGCCACGACCCAAGGATGCTTCTACATCAATTTTCGTTTAATTACCTAAAAAGGGGTTTGACCAAGGAAAACCCCCATGCCCTAAAAATCAATATTTTCTCCTTCTCTCCTTGTGTGTTTGTAGATTTAGGTATCTTGAGGACTTGAAAATAATAGAAGATTAGGTTGAAGACTTGTTGAATACCTCTCCTTTCTTGCAAGGAAAAAATATCAACAAAAAGTCACTTTATGGCCTAAAAAATAGAGTTTCAGAAGCAGACACCTATCAGGAACCGAAGTACAAACCGAGGGCTTCTGTTTCCCCTTTCAAATTTTTAGAAAATTAGTCCCACTATACATGCCTTTCAATGATTTTTACAAATTCAAACACCCATTTGGCTAAAATAGGCCCCACAACAGTTTTTCTAGATATGGGACTAAGTCACCCAGATTGGTACAAGTGTCTCAGTTAGCTTCTACAAAAGTTTTGTCAGGATTCCATACCTTCATGCCATTCTTTTTCAACCTATAGGTGCACACATTCTATTTCATAACTTTCTATCTAGTTTTGTTTGCATTTCTAGGTCATTTATCACATGTTTGCATATCACAATGTGTTTTCCAACAAGTTGCATTTCTTAGCATTAATATTCATCTTTCTTTTTCATTTTATTGCATTTAGATCATTTCATTTAGACATATTGTATCCCAATGTAGACATTAGCATTTTGGGTCCATTTCTCTCTGTTTAGGTGAAAATCCCTAGAAGAGTTAGAGAACCCTTGGACACCCAAAATTAGTGTCCACAATTGGATATCAGATATCAAAATTTAGTACAAGGATATGTTGTTGAAGGATACCAATGGCATTGTTTTGATGCAAAGCATTTGTATACTAGAGCTTGGAATAAAAAACTAATGTTGATGAAGAAGTCAAATCTTTGACTTTATCTAGAATATTCCAATGACAATTGGCATTTGGCACGTGCTACTTTTTGATTTGATGTTTATGTTTCTATTTAATGGACTTATTTTTAACCTTTGGGGCCTTGTTCCTATAAAATTCCATTTACTACTTTACTTTTGTTTTAAGTTCAAAATTTGTGGATGTCAGAGAGTCAAAACTTCTTTAAGTTTTGTTATTTTTCCTATTTTTTGAATCATTCTAGATTAAAAGCTTGAATGCACATAGAAGCTAATAAATATCAAAGCCAATTTGAAAGCTACTGCTTGGTATGAAATCTTATGTAGCTGTTTGTTTGTTTAGCTAGGCAAGACTATATGTTGCACCATTTAAGGGTGCATATAGAACCTACCCGATGTCCAAATAAACCCCCCCTTTCTTTAAAATCTCACATAATTATATGCCTAGGTGTAAAGCAATCTAGTGAAGTATAGAGTGGTTTTCTTTGATTTGGTTAATTCTTAAGGCATGCGTGGATAATATCTAGGAGCAATTTTATTTTTCATTATTTTTTATGCCTTTTTTTAGAATAGATGTTTAAATTTCAAAAAATGTTTCAAGAAAAGATATATAAATGAATGAAAATTTTATTGCAAATCTTTTGATTCCATAATATTTCTAAATGCTTAAAGATAAATTTACTTAAGTGAAAGAAAATATGTTTGAAATTCATTAAATATTGTTGCAAATCTATTGATTTCATGAAATTGTCTGATGACCAAACCTAGAATATCTTTTTCCCATCCTTATGATTCCTTTGAGAACTAGAGATTACTGTTTGCCCCTCATGAATAACAAAATTATCACAATGAACCTTGATGCAAACCTAGTATGGTCAAGATCTGACATAAATGAGCCTTGGGATTAAGCTGAGTTAGCCTAAGATTTAGGTTGTCCTTGTTGAATCTTTCAAGTAAAGATAGGTTCCTCTGGTTTGTCTGTGAGGATTTATTTGCACTATTGGCGTGCAACTAACATTGTGCTCAACATGAACTAGTGCTAGAAGGAGGGACTTTTTATTGTTCTTTTGGTTTTTTTAAGGTTTAAGTTGGAGTCTCACAAAGTCACTAGGTCTTAGTCTAGCAATCCTCGTGTAACTTTAGTCAAACTTAGTGGTCTAAAGTCATCCAGACCTCAAGGGTCTAGAAGTGCAAGTGTGATACCACAAATTATAATTGTTTTTATACCTACCTCACCCACACTGATTCCTTTCTTTAATGTAGAGTCACCGATCCAATTTATTGTGTACAACGATCTCCCAAAGAATTTGGACAAATTATGTCCTAATTATTACCTTCACAAGGATGCAAAAGAACATATCAATATCTTTAAGGATATTTGTTTCAAAGAAAGAATACAATATGAAGATGTTGTACATGTAGGTTTTTTCCATATACCTTAAGTGATGAAGTTGACCAATGGTACATCAACCTACCTCATTACTCGATTAGATCATGAAAAGATATGGAGAGTCAATTTTTAGCCAGGTTTAGAACACTTGTTGATCCTACCTTGTTATATCATTAGTTTTCTCAAATGAAAAGCTTTGATGTTGAGCCTATGACTAATTTTAATGATAGGTTCCAAAAGGCCTATTCTAGGTTACAAGCACTTTATGTAGTATATAATTTGTCCTCCATCATAGTTTATTATATGATAGTAGATCTTTTAATTGCTATGTTTTTGAAATGAAGGGAAAATCCTCCCACTACTTTACTAGAAGCCTATGCTAAAGTTGTAAGTGTGAATTTAAAAATGAAACACCTCAAAAGTAGATCATCGATAAATAGTGGAAATGGATTGAATAACTATCCTATTTTGAGCATGAGTGGAATTCCATTAAATCATCCAATGATTCCTAATTATTTTCCTTTAGTGTCTCAAAATAGGACATTTCCTCAAAACAATTTCTTTCCATCAGGAAATAGTCAAGCTTTAGTTCTGCACTGTGGTCTAGCTATCATAGAGTTGCATCCTAATAGAAATTATTTCTTTTCATAAACTCAAGAGAGTCAAAAGATTAAAACTTCAAATGACAAAGAAGAAATTAAGGAAATCATAGCTCAACTCAAAAGATTAACTATAGATATTATGTAATTAAGAAATTAAAACATTTACTCTCAGAGTAATAATCAAAGTTCATAAAGTTGAGCATATAATTCTCCTAGACCGCCTAATACATGACCGAATAATAGAGGAATATCCACACCTTTAAATAACACTAATTCCTTTGATGATAAACCTACATCAAAGGTGAATTTAGCTGACCTTGCGATGAAAAATTGGTTTCAAATCCATAACAAAAATGTTCATTCCAAAGTGGAATGCCCATAGTTTAAAACCACATCAAATATTTTTCTAGCTACTACACGCTATAATGAATAGTGTGACTCTCATCCTCCTAAGGGAATGAAATAGTTCTAGTAGGATATGACTATGCTTTGGTTCTTGAAACTTATGAATTTTTTGAGTCACCTATTGTTGTCAAGAGTCATACTTGTGAACATGACGAAGATAGTTCAACCATGACTTTAGAAACATGCATGTTTCATTATCAAGATGAAAATGAACCTTAGGATGAAGTTGATGAAATTCATGATTTTCAACAATATTCGAAAGGAAATAGCTATGATCTAAGAAGTAACACCAATGGTGGAAGTAGATTCAAAGTGCCTTTGACTATGTCAATCCACCTAATAACTTTAATAATCCACTTGATGATAAATCAAGAAATAATCCAAGGTTACCCAAAGTGACCTCTCAATATAACTCATCAAACATTTCAAGAAGTGAAAAGGTAGACTCCATTGATCAAAAAAATTTGACTAATTATTTATCAAAATAAATCATAAAGGTGAAAATCAACCTCTCTTTATCATAATTGCTCAAAACGCTTGTGATCAGAAAATCTTTCTTGAATACCTTAGAATATTTTTCAAAAGAAAGCAAGTTTAGTAAATAATCCCAAGTGAAGGATAACTCCATTAAGGAAAAAGACAAAAATATTATTCCTATGGTGGACATGCAAGTAGCCTTTTATAAAGAAAAAAATAGAGTCCCCTCCATTTTTGCTCACACTGAGAATATTTGGTAAAAATATCCATAATTGCTTAGTAGATTTTTGGAGCATCTACTAATGTGATGCCTTTGTCCATATGTCAGATGTTAGGTCTAACTTCAAAAAATTCCCTCAAGAAAGTCACTCAACTTCACAAAACTGAAGTAAATGTAGTCATAGAATTAACCAATATTCATATGTAGCTAGCATTGGATCCCCAAATTCAGTATTATATAGATATTCAGGTTATTGAGATACTTTATACTTATGGGATGCTATTGAGTAGGGATTGGTCCAAGACTTTGAATGGATACATGGCCATAGATTCCTCGCATATGTAGCTACCATGGAATGGATTTCCTAATCAAATTAGGATTGAGAGAGAGCCACACATGAAATATATGATCACTGGTTACTGTATACACCTAAAAACGGTCATCATATTCAATTAATTAAATACAAACTATTTGATTAATACTTCAACTACATATAAATAAGGTCTTACTTTATTTATATTGTTCACTTTCCTTTTAATTCTCCAAAATCATATTCTTCTAAATAATTAAATAAAAAAATACCCTAAACATGTTTATTTAATTAATCTTCCCTAATCCTAATTAAGAATTAGAGCACATGTCTACTACATTTTCTTGTGCCACCTCATAAAGGTCACATGAAAATAAATAAAGCCTAATTATTAATTAGAATTATCCTCACACACTTCCACCCATGAGAAAAGGAACATGGCTTTATTCCCCCACACTTCCACCAAATTTGGAGCACATGGGTCTTTGTTTCACACACTTGGGAATCCCATACATTTGGCAGGTTTCCAATTGGTCAAGGGATTCTCTCCACAGACATGGCATGTTGTCCTTGGTCTAGGGGACAACATCCTGATTCCTTCCATCTCTACCATCTATTATTTCTCCTTTGAATCTAAACCGTTGATAGATGCCACCTCACAAAATGCTTGAGAAACCCTATAAATACACCCTCTTGCCTTAGCATTTATCATCCACAATTTGAGAAAAGTCATTATGTAGGTTTTTCATAGGAGCTTGGAGCTTTAATGGAGTCTTATAATTAGTTTTCATATCATGTGTTACTTTGCATTCTCATTTTAGATTACTTAATTTCTTCATAGTTGCATTTTATCATCCCCATTGCATCATAGTTGCATTTCAGGGTAGTTTGTTTTATGTTTGCATTTGATCATATGCATAATCATGGATAGTTCACTATAGTTTCATATCATCTCACTCATCTCCACTTGTTCATCTATCATCAACATCATCTTTCATTTATCATCATATTCATCATCAATTCCATCATCTTGTTTCATTTAGAAGCATACCACTAATCCTTCCAGCACACATTTGCACATAGAAATCATCTTAGCTTGCATATTAAGCATCAAATCTTGTTTTATAGGTAGTAATTTTAACAACCATTTTGCCCATAGAAATATGAGGGCCAAATGGTTTAATAAATCCCTAGAAATAGAGGACAATGATACATATTTGAAAGATTTGATTGTATTACGAATAGAGTAGTTTTACTTGCTTCAAACTTTGAATGTAAACCATATCATTAAGGTTTGTGTTGATGTTAAATCTCTCCACATTCGACACATGCACAAAATGGTGCCCACTGTCTCATATCCATATTGGAACTTCTCAAGATTTCACTGGCACACAAAGAAATCCTGGAACAAGCTTTAGTTGCCACCACAGTACCAAACAATTTCAAAGTCTGTACATTTCAAGATATGGTGGTACATTTGACTGCACCTCATTGCTTATCATTCTCTAAACATGAAAATGCATCCACCACCCATACACATAATGTTGCTCTCCACATCGAAGTCCTAATCCATAAACATCACATCAAATGTGTCCTTATAGATGGAGGAGCAGGCCTAAATATCTATACTCTCAAGTTTGTTCATGCATTATGATATAAGGAAAATCACCATAAAAGCATATGATGATAAAGAGAGACCCTCCCAAGGATTGATCATCTTACCCATTCAAGTGGGACCAATCATCAAAGACATAGTGTGTCAGGTGTTAGACAAGGAATTGACATATAACATACTCTTGGGACGACCATGGATTCATAAAATGCAAGCAGTACCATCAACCTATCATCAGTGCCTAGAATTTCCTTTCAATGGACAAGAGTTCACCATTGCTGCAGATTCTAACAATCCCCAATATTGCAATGCACTTAAAACAAGTCAAGATACCTTTGTACCACATAATAGAGAAGTCATCAACTCTTATCCATCAAACAAAGAAAGTCCAATGGGTTCTCCATCAAGACAGTATGAGGAAAAGGCTCAATCAAAAGGAAAAGGGGTCATTGACTATATTTCATGCAACAATGGAAGTTAGCTTGATGCCTTATCAAAACAGTTCAAAAAAATCCAAATAAAAGACAAGGGCATGGGGGAATACTCATTTGAGCAATATTCATACTTATCACAACTTTCATCTTCTCCTAAGTCACATGGACAACCATCCACCTCAAGACAACAATCTTTAGAACCAATCACGCTCTTTGATGGGATGTTTATAAAATCAAGCACTCAAGTGGAGGAATCAAAAGACAGGGATGTCCTAAACTGGTTATACAAAGATGAAGAACCTTCACAGGTATCAGTGTCCAATATATGCACAGATAAGTATGGAAAAGGTTAGACAATCTTGGAAAAAATGGGATATGAGGGAAATGGTCCTTTGATTAAAAGAAAAGAAGGCACCAGTGAACCAATATAGCTCATCATAATGAATCCCAAAGACAAAATTGGACTAGGATACAGGGAAGACTCAAAAGAGGAAGCTACTAAAAGAGCTGTCGAAATAATCTAACAACTATAGGCTAGTGAGGATCATGAAACAAATTCAAATGAATATGAATGGGACTACCTCTCTGAAGAATCTTTCCACAACAAAGAGATCGATGTAATCCAAAAGTATACACCAATATGTATGAAAGGACAAAGTTTTGGTTCTAGACCCCTTGAATATGGATCACAGTATGTTGTTGACTCAAGTGAAGATGATCATTCTTCGAGCAAGATAGACACGTTGGAAGAGAGTAACATCCTAGACCTCATTGGACACTTTGACAACATGGCTATCCTGATGCTTACACCTTATGACCTTGGCCAATCTAATGATTCCTTGTCCTTAATGCATCTTGAACTAATTGATTGGGATCAAAATGAGCTGCTTGACATACCCACCTTTTCAAATGATGATGCCCTCGTGAACTTCCTATGTTCTAATAATCCTAACACATGTTCTACCATTGAATCTCATAACGAATCTCCTGATGAAGAGAGTGCCAAACCTTTCAGTTGTAAAATGAAAAATATAAGAAATGAGTCTAATAGTGAAAATCATCTAATGACACTATTAAATCAGGAAAAAGTTAAAAAAAAGAGTGTATCTCAAGGTGAAAACCTCCCTGAGGCACCAAGAGATGGAAGGTTTGACACTCTCCCAAAACACTATCAAGAGATATTTTTAGTACTAATAGAACCTACACAATCCAACAATGTTGGTACAATTGAAATAGTGAAGACCCTATGTTTAGCAAAATCCATGATAGAAGAAGAGAAACCTCGTTTCACCAAATTATTTGAGGAGAGGAAAATAAAATTTGCTTGGTCATATGCTGACATGCTAGGCATAGATCCAGAACTCATTATGCATCACTTATCATTACCACCTAGTGTAAAGCCGGTAAAGCTAAAAAACTGAGAAAAATGCATCCCCATATCGCACTTCTGGTGAAAGCTGAGTTGAAAAAGCTATTAGATGCAGGATTTATAAGATCTATTGACTATGTTGAGTGGATATCAAACATTGTTCCGATATCCAAACCAGATAAGAGCATCAGGATATGCACGAACTTTAGAGATCTTAACAAAGCTTGTCCAAAAGATGATTTTCCTCTACCAAACATTGATCTGATTGTAGACTTGACTGCTGGGCACAAAATGTTATCACTTATGGATGGATTTTCAGGATACAAACAAATAAAGATAGAACTTGAAGATCAAGATAAAATGTCCTTCACATGTCCTTGGGGCACTTTTTGCTAGAATGTGATGCCTTTTGGGTTGAAAAATGTTGGAGCTACATATCAGAGAGCTATGACTACCATCTTCTATGAAATGATGCATACTTTTATGGAAGACTATGTAGATGATCTGTTGGAAAAATCCTACACTAGAGAAGGACACTTAGAGATTCTAGACAAAATCTTCACAAGATTGGAGAAATTCAAGGTGAGGTTAAATCCCAAGAAATGTGTGTTCGGTGTAACATCAGCTAAACTTTTGGGATACATTGTCTTAGCTAAAGGCATTGAGGTGGATCCTGCAAAGGTCAAAACCATCATGGAAATTCCTCCTCCTAAAAACATCATTCAACTCAGATCATTACAATGAAGGTTCCAATCCATCAGAAGATTCATTGCACAACTAGTTGATAAAACTCATCCTTTCAACCACTTATTACACAAGAATGTCTCTTTCAAGTGGGATGACAAATGTGAAGCTGCCTTCAGTCAACTAAAGAAGTACCTGATGACACCGCCTGTGTTGATACCACTAGTCAAGGGAAAACCATTATTACTATACATTGCAATAATCGAGATATCTTTGGGAACCTTATTAGCATAGGAAAATTCTACAGGAAAGGAGAGAGCCATCTATTATATCAGTATGACCTTAAATGGTTATGAGATCAATTACACCTTTATTGAGAAAGCCTCCTTAGCGGTTAAGTATTTGCTACACAACAATTTAGGCACTACATGCTAACTCACACCATCAAACTCATTGCCAAAATTGACCCCTTAAAGTACTTACTCAACAAAGCTGCTTTAACAGGGAGGTTAGCCAAGTGGGTCATGATATTGAGTGAGTTCGACATCTAGTACATGGATAGGAAAGCAATTAAAGGTCAAGCCATAGCAGATCAACTAGCTGAAGCACCATTGTCAGATAACAATCCAATGAACATTGAATTCC
>VDFB02047397.1:42808841-42826975 GCA_007258455.2 Sequoia sempervirens | reverse complement strand
TTATCACAGATGACACTTGAGGGTACCAGATATGCATGGGGCTCATGCATGTTAGCCCACTTATCTCAAGATTTGCATGAGGTTTTTTATTACGAGGCGACGAGCCTGTCATGTGGCATCACATTACTACAAACATGGGCATGGGAGCATATAGTCATCACTCGACCCATGGGAAAGAGACATCGACCATCGGGGAGACCCTATGTTTTCTATTACAGCGGTCCACATGTCCAACATAAGTTGGGAAAGGTTGCCTATTGGAGGTGTGCTCTAGATGATTTGGAGACTATCACATGGTGCCCATACTTGGATTCTGAGTAGTGGCTAGAGGATCAACTGGAGATGTCGTATATGTTGGTGTTATGCTATCTGATTGGGTGGACACATGGTGTGCTTGAGCGATACTTGTATCTACAAGTATGTCGACAATTTGGACGGGTTTAGGGGATGCCCCTGAGAGTTACCCATTATGCATGGCAATGACAGGATGTTTTAGAGTGGGGCCCCTATGTATCATATGAGGTAGCTTGTATAGAGTACTATACCTTGACATAAAATGTATGGAATTATGTTCCATATATTACAAATGCCGAGATGACCGAGGATTACTTAGAGTACTTCCACATGCATCCCTTTCCTAGATTTACTCATCCAGAGGAGCCATTACCGCAAGTTAATGGAGAGAGAGGAGATGATGAGGATGGTGATGATGGTGGGGAGGGTGAGGATGGTGGCTGCAGAGGTGACGATGGTGTAGAGGTTGGTTGCAGAAGTGATGATGGTGTAGAGGTTGGTGGGGAGAGTGATGATGAGGTAGATCACATCCATCCATTTGATTTTGTAGTTTTGAGGCGCATGAGGAGTGTTACCATAGCTCAGGTGGTGCTTCCTAGGATTCAGATTGGGATACCCTCTCATCACCATCCGTCATAGATATTGGCTTTGCAGGCAGAGGTTTAGTCATTTTAGAGTGAGATAGTGCAAGCTCAAGCATAGATTGTGTCCCTTTAGGATGAGTTAGTGCAGTGTCAAGCACAAATTGATATTTTGACGACTGATAGAGGGATAGACAAGCAACAAATATAGCAGTTGCAGTCACCGATGATCATATTTACTTCAGAGAGGGATGACTTGAGACACCGGATAGAGCAGGTTGAGGCCATTGCTAAGAAGATACAATAAACGACACCATTTGCAAGTACAATGAATTTCTTTAGAGAGATTCACCACATTTCTCAGGAGTTGTAGTTTCACAAAGGTAAATATCATGAGTTGGTTCCTCCTGAGTGATGAGAGAGTTTTATATAGTCTCATTCTGGCAGATCTCATACTCAGACTATTAGTATGGGTGTCACACAACCATTTCCTAGAGATAGGAGAGATCCAGTTGCAGGTCCGTCGGGTAGAGGAGGTACTAGTTCCATGAGAGCAGGAACATCTGGTGGGAGCTTGACATAGCATTTTGTGATGTTCCTTGGACATTCTGTATACACTTTTTGTGAGATTGAGGATGTATTTCCCATGATACAGTTCCCTTTTGGATTTTGATGTATCTAATCTACTTTTGGATATCCTTGTACACTTGGACATTATGACATTTTTGATTATATATGATATGCAGCGGTGATTATGATCTAAATGTTGATATGCATTTGATTCCCTATTATGATATGTAATGTTGTGAATTTATTTAATTTCTATGTGATGATAATGAATAGGCAATGTGATGAATGTATTTATGATTATGCAATGTGATGTGATGATTATGATTATGCAATGTGATGTGCATGACTTCAAATGTTCAAGGCCTTAAGCTTGAATAAGTGAGTCTGTCCAACTTCCAAAAGTTGTGGGAATACTGTAGTAGATTGATATTTTAAGCTTCATAACTCTGACATATTTCCCAACTTTCTTGGAAATTTGAAGAGACTCACTTATTTAATCGTAGTGGATGACATGATTTTGATTTTGGAAATGATATGTAATGTATGTCCTTTATTATTTTATTTTGTATTTGATGAGGAAAATATTATGATGGAATGTATGAATGTAAATGTGATGAGAATTTTTTCCAACATATGCCAATGATGATGCAACCAATGTACTCAATCCATTAGAAATAGAGATGACACCATTGTGAAATTGTTTCAGCATTGAAAAAACCCATAAAAACACATGCAATACTAACATGAATGCAGTCTAACTTAACTATGAAAATCTCATATTCAAAAGTTGTCATTCATATTAACCAATTTTTCATGCTCTTTATCATCATTGGGCCTTTAAAATGTTGAAAGTGAGTACAAGCATCGATGGCATAGTTTAGACCAAGATGACCTGAGTACTACTTTCATGATGGTTTAAAATTGCAAGTTAACACAAGCATCTAAGTATAATTAAACCGAGATTACCTGAGCATTACTTGAGTAAATAGACAAGATTTAATCTTTTTCCTTTGTAAATTTGGAATGTCATCGGTGATAATTTGTAGTGCATGTCTCATGACAACTTGCATAGTAATAATGATAAACTCATAGACAATAGAAAACGAAAAATAATACTGCTTCCTTGCTACTCTAGTTTGATACATCATCGAGGACTCGAGAGATATGATAACAAAAATCAAAGTAGAAAAATTTGAACTTTCGTGTTTAGTGTGATAAACCCTTGATTCAGAAAGATCACCATCCATTTGAAGTTTGTGTTTGTAACGTTGGTCTGACGACTATTTTCCTATTGGTTCAAGCTCAGAGTTTATTTTCCCCTAGTGAGTGCAAGATTTTTCCCCCAGTCCAGGGTGAGACACGACCATGATGACCAAGACCTAACCTAAAGACCTATCCTAGGGGCCTTAGGGGTTGATCAACAAGTGCGCCCCTTTGCCTATATTTACACGCATAAAGGCCACGTGGTTATTGCGCGACCCCAGCCAGATTTACGAAGACCAATAATGGTATAGCGGTTTTAAAGACTGGCCTAAGTAATACCGGTAATTAAAGGAATCGCCTTGCCTACATTCAAAGCTCAGAGATGACGTAGTTCGAATAACGACTATGTTTTTGACTTTTTGACCTATTTTTGGATTTTGACATGTTTTGAATGTTTTGGGGATTTTGATATGTTTTGAATGTTTTTGGGATTTTGATATGTTTTGAATGTTTTTGGATTTTTGATTTTCCGACCTTGATAATGTACAAGAACCCAATCAATGTAGGACATGCCCCTAATGTGATATGATAAGAGAAACTAATTTTTAGAATGGGCCAAGTAATGCTAGGGGATACCATGATACAAACACTGGATCAAGCTATGATGCGAACATGGAAACGTGACAAATACATAGATGGAAGCATGATGGATGAATGATGTAGAGAGATCCACCCTTAACCCAAGATAGATGGAGTACTTATTTTTACACAAGGTGCATTTGGAGGTTTCACTAAGGTACTTTCCCAAAGCACACAGAAGTGGTTTTCACTAGAGGACAATCTTTTTTCTTTATTGTTTTCAATCCTTTTTTTGAATTTTTTGGATTTTGCATTTTTGGATTTTTTTTTGTATTTTTTTAGGACATTTTCTGATGTTTTTGGTATTTTTCTAGGACCTTTACCAATGCACTGGATGAGCTAGGTGTAAAAACTTTTGAGATGCAAGCTATTGAGGGGTTCATCAAACAAATCCCCTTCTGGAGTGGATAACTAATATGCTCTTGATCCAAAGACTGATACTATAACAAAGGGACCCAACTGGTTAGGTTCAAATTTCCCCTTCTTCTCTCGATCTTGTTAATTACGGAGATTTTATTTTAAGACTAAGTCACCCACCTAAAATGCTCTAGGTATTAGTCTATGTTTGTAGCTCCTAGATATCCTTTGTTGATAAGCTTTTAGGTGATCAACTACATGCTGTTGACGTTCATCCAATAGTTCTAATTCTTGTAGTCTAGATACTCTATAATCCTCATCTAGAATCATCCCTTTAAGTGACACATGTAGGGATGGTATCTCAACCTCAATAGGTAGAATAACTTCTAATCCATAGACTAGAGAATAGGGTGTTGCTCCTATCGAGGTACAAATATTGGTTCTGTAAGCCCACAATGTTGGGTTTAGTTGAACATGCCAATCACGTCCAGCTTCATTGATGGTTTTCTTCAAAATATTCAAGATAGTCTTGTTTGAGGCCTCTACTTGGCCATTCCCTTGGGGATAGTAAGGTGTAGAAAACTGATGTTGGATATGGAATCTTTCACAGAGCTCTTGAACATCTTGATTCTTAAAGGGTCAACCATTGTCTGTAATGATAGATTGAGGAACACCATACCGACAAACAAGATACTTCAAGATGAATGATGAGATTTTATTCCTGGTGATGGTGATTAGAGGAACAACTTCAATCCACTTGGTGAAGTATTTTGTGGCTGTGATTATAAACTTATGTCCATTGGAGGAAAAGGGGTGAATCTTACCTTAAAGGTCCAATCCCGAATAACAAAAAGGCCATGTAGCTGTGAAAGGATACAACTCTTGTGCTAGTGCATGTATCAAGTTTCCATGAATTTGACATTTGGAACACCTTTTGACATATTGAAATGACTCTTTCTCCATATTCGGCCAGTAATACCCCAATCGTAATAACTTCTTAGGTAAGGTTAAGCCACTTCAATGTGTGCCATAAATACCTTCATGAACCTCTTCTAAAGTAGTTTCAGCTTCGTTATGTTCTAGACACCGAAGAAGAGTACCATCCAAACCTCATCTATAAAGCACAAGCTATTAGGGTGTGGCGAGCTGCTTATCGAATGAAGTTTCATTTTTGGTTTCGAGATAAGTTAATTGGAAGGGTATTGTCTTGCAAGTAGGCATGGATCTCTCCATAGAGGGAAATATGAGGGTCAAAAATATGGCATATCACTTGGGATTCTAGATCTTCATAGGCTAGGTTGGACACTTGTTCTACCATGAATTCATAATGTCTTTGTTGTCTAGGTATCTGCAAGAGAGAAGCAATGGTGGCCATTGCATCTACAACTTTGTTTTCTATTCTGGGAACCTATGCAAACTTTATCTCAATAAAGTAATTTTTGAAATCATCTACCATCCTCTTGTAGGGCAGCAACTTGTCATCCTTTTTTTGATAATCATCATTGACTTGGTTGATGACCAATTTCGAGTCACCATAGACTAGCAATTTTGTGATTTTCCATTCAACAACTATCTTGATTCCAATGATCAATGTTTCATATTCAACTGTGTTGTTGGTGTAGGGGAACATTAATTTATAGGATTTAGGAATTGTGTATCCTTGCGGAAAGACAAACAAGATTCCTGCACCTAATCCATGTTGTGTATAAGAGCCATCAAAATATAGCAGCCACTGTTGTGTAGATATGGTTAGGATATCATTATCAGGGAATTCAATGTTCATTGGATTATTATCTGACGATGGTGCTTCAGCTAGTTGATCTGCTATGGCTTGACCTTTAATTTCATTCCTATCCATGTACCGGATGTCAAACTCACTCAATATCTTGATCCACTTAGCTAACCTCCCTGTTAAAGCAGCTTTGCTAAGTAAGTACTTTAATGGGTCAATTTTGGCAATGAGTTTGATGGTGTGAGTCAACATGTAGTGCCTCAATTGTTGTGTAGCAAATACAACCGCTAAGAAGGATTTCTCAATAAAGGTGTAATTGATCTCATAACCATTTAAGGTCCTGCTAATATAATAGATGGCTTTCTCCTTTCCAATAGAATATCCAATGCTAATAAGGCTCCCAAAGATATCTAGGTTGTTGCAATGTATAGTAATAATGGTTTTCCCTTGACTGGTGGTATCAACACAGGTGGTGTCATCAAGTATTGCTTTAGTTGACTGAAGGCAACTTCACATTTGTCATCCCACTTGAAAGAGACATTCTTGTGTAATAAGTGGTTGAAAGGATGAGTTTTATCAGCTAGTTGTGCAATGAATCTTCTGATGGACTGGAACCTTCCTTGTAATGATCTGAGTTGACTAATGTTTTTAGGAGGAGGAATTTCCATGATGGCTTTGACCTTTACAGGATCCACCTCAATACCTTTAGCTGAGACAATGTATCCCAAAAGTTTAGTTGATGTTACATCGAACACACATTTCTTGGGATTTAACCCCACCTTGAATTTCCCCAATCTTGTGAAGATTTTTCCTAGAATCTCTAAGTGTCCTTCTCTAGTGTAGGATTTTTCCAACAAATCATCTATATAGTCTTCCATAAAAGTATGCATCATGTCATGGAAGATGGCAGTAATAGCTCTCTAATATGTAGCTTTAGCATTTTTCAACCCAAAAGGCATCACATTCTAGCAAATAAGTGACCCAAGGACATGTGAAGGACATTTTATCTTGATCTTCAGGTGCTATCTTTATTTGGTTGTATCCTGAAAATCCATTCATAATTGATAACATTTTGTTCCTAGCAGTCAAGTCTACAATAAGATCAATGTTTGGTAGAGGAAAATCATCTTTTGGATAGGCTTTGTTAAGATCCCTGAAGTCCGTGCATATCCTGATGCTCTTATCTAGTTTGGATACCAAAACAATGTTTGATATCCACTCGGCATAGTCAATAGATCTTATGAATCCTGCATCTAATAGCTTTTTCAACTAAGCTTTCACCAGAAAGGCGATATGGGGATGCATTTTTCTCAGTTTTAGCTTTATCGGCTTTACACCAGGTGGTAATGATAAGTGATGCATAATGAGTTCTGGATCTATGCCTAGCATGTCAACATATGACCAAGCAAAGTTGATTTTCCTCTCCTCAAATAATTTGGTGAGACGAGGTTTCTCTTCTTCTATCATGGATTCTGCTAAACATAGGGTCTTCACTATTTCGATTGTACCAACATTGTTGGATTGTGTAGGTTCTATTAGTACTAAAAATATCTCTTGATAGTGTTCTGGGAGAGTGTTAAACCTTCCATATCTTGGTGCCTCAAGGAGGTTTTCACCTTGAGATACACTCTTTTTTTTTACTTTTTCTTGATTTAATAGTGTCATTAGATGATTTTCACTATTAGACTCATTTCTTATATTTTTCATTTTACAGTTGAAAGGTTTGGCACTCCCTTCATCAGGAGCTTCGTTATGAGATTCAATGGTAGAACATGTGTTAGGATTATTAGAACATAGGAATTTCATGAGGGCATCATCATTTGAAAAGGTGGGTATGTCAAGCAACTCATTTTGATCCCAATCAACTAGTTCAAGATGCATTAAGGACAAGGAATCGTTAGATTGGCCAAGGTCATAAGGTGTAAGCATCAGGATAGCCATGTTGTCAAAGTGTCCAATGATGTCTAGGATGTTACTCTCTTCCAACGTGTCTATCTCGCTCAGAGAATGATCATCTTCACTTGATTCAACGACATACTGTGATCCATATTCAAGGGGTCTAGAACCAGAACTTTGTCCTTTCATACATATTGGTGTATACTTTTGGATTACATCAATCTCTTTGTTGTGGAAAGATTCTTCAAAAAGGTAGTCCCATTCATATTCATTGGAATCTATTTCATGATCCTCACTAGCCTGTAGTTGTAAGATTATTTCGACAGCTCTTTTAGTAGCTTCCTCTTTTGAGTATTCCCTATATCCTAGTCTCGTTTTGTCTTTGGGATTCATTGTGGCGAGCTGTATTGGTTTGTTCGTGCCTTATTTTCTTTTAACCAAAGGACCATTTCCCTCATATCCCATTTTTTCCAAGATTGTCTAACCTTTTCCATACTTATCTATGCATATATTGGACACTGATACCTGTGAAGGTTCTTCATCTTTGTATAACCAGTTTAGGACATCCCTGTCTTTTGATTCCTCTGCTTGAGTGCTTGATTTTATAAACATCCCATCAAAGAGCGTGATTGGTTCTAAAGATTGTTGTCTTGAGGTGGATGGTTGTCCATGTCACTTAGGAGAAGATGAAAGTTGTGATAAGTATGCAGATTGCTCAAATGAGTATTCCCCCATGCCCTTGTCTTTTATTTGGATTTTTTCGAATTGTTTTGATAAGGCATCAAGCTAACTTCCATTGTTGCATGAAATATAGTCAATGACCCCTTTTCCTTTTGATTGAGCCTTTTCCTCATACTATCTTGATGAAGAACCCATTGGACTTTCTTTGTTTGATGGATCAGAGTTGATGACTTCTCTATTATGTGGTACAAAGGTATCTTGACTTGTTCTGAGTGCATTGCAATTTTGGGGATTGTTAGAATCTGCAACAATGGTGAACTCTTGTCCATTTAAAGGAAATTCCAGGCATTGATGATAGGTTGATGGTACCACTTGCATTTTATGAATCCATGGTCATCCCAAGAGTATGTTATATGTCAATTCCTTGTCTAACACCTGACACACTATTTCTCTGACAATTGGTCCCACTTGAATGGGTAAGATGATCAATCCTTGGGAGGTTCTCTCTTCATCATCATATGATTTTATGGTGATTTTCGTTCTAGGATCAATAACATTTTCAAAATATCCTAATGCATGAACAAACTTGAGAGTATAGATATTTAGGCTTGCTCCTCTATCTATAAGGACACTTTTGATGTGATGTTTATGGATTAGGACTTCGATGTGGAGAGCAACATTATGTGGATGGGTGGTGGATGCATTGTCATGTTCAGAGAATGATAAACAATGAGGTGCAGTCAAATGTCCCACCATATCTTGAAATGTACAGACTTCGAAATTGTTTGGTACTGTGGTCGCAACTAAAGCTTGTTCTAGGATTTCTTTGTGTGCTAGTGAAATATTGAGAAGTTCCAATATGGATATGAGACAGTGGGCACCATTTTGTGCATGTGTTGAATGTGGAGAGATTTAACATCAACACAAACCTTAATGATATGGTTTACATTCAAAGTTTGAAGCATGTAAAACTACTCTATTCGTAATACAATCAAATCTTTCAAATATGTATCATTGTTCTCTATTTCTAGGGATTTATTAAACCATTTGGCCCTCATATTTCTATGCAAAAAATGGTTGTTAAAATTACTACCTATAAAACAATATTTGATGCTTAATATGCAAGCTAAGATGATTTCTATGTGCAAATGTGTGTTGGAAGGATTAGTGGTATGCTTCTAAATGAAACAAGATGATGGAATTGATGATGAATATGATGATAAATGAAAGATGATGTTGATGATAGATGAACAAGTGGAGATGAGTGAGATGATATGAAACTATAGTGAACTATCCATGATTATGCATATGATCAAATGCAAACATAAAACAAACTACCCTAAAATGCAACTATGATGCAATGGGGATGATAAAATGCAACTATGAAGAAATTAAGTAATCTAAAATGAGAATGCAAAGTAACACATGATATGAAAACTAATTATAAGACTCCATTAAAGCTCCAAGCTCCTATGAAAAACCTACATAATGACTTTTCTCAAATTGTGTATGATAAATGCTAAGGCAAGAGGGTGTATTTATAGGGTTTCTCAAGCATTTTGTAAGGTGGCACCTGTCAACAGTTTAGATTCAAAGGAGAAATAATAGATGGTAGAGATCGAAGGAATCAGGATGTTGTCCCCTTGACCAAGGACAACATGCCATGTCTATGGAGAGAATCCCTTGACCAATTGGAAACATGCCAAATGTATGGGATTCCCAAGTGTGTGAAACAAAGACCCATGTGCTCCAAATTTGGTGGAAGTGTGGGGGAATAAAGCCATGTGCCTTTTCTCATGGGTGGAAGTGTGTGAGGATAATTCTAATTAATAATTAGGCTTTATTTATTTTCATGTGACCTTTATGAGGTGGCACAAGAAAATGTAGTAGACACGTGCTCTAATTCTTAATTAGGATTAGGGAAGATTAATTAAATAAACATGTTTATGGTATTTTTTTAATTTAATTATTTAGAAGAATATGATTTTGGAGAATTAAAAGGAAAGTGAACAATATAAATAAAGTAAGACCTTATTTATATGTAGTTGAAGTATTAATCAAATAGGTTGTATTTAATTAATTGAATATGATGACCATTTTTAGGTGTATACAGTAACCAGTGATCATATATTTCATGTGTGGCTCTCTCTCAATCCTAATTTGATTAGGAAATCCATTCCATGGTAGCCACATATGCGAGGAATCAATGGCCATGTATCCATTCAAAGTCTTGGACCAATCCCTACTCAATAGCATCCCATAAGTATAAAGTATCTTAATAACCTGAATATCTATATAATATTGAATTTGGGGATCCAATGCTAGCTACATATGAATATTGGTTAATTCTATGACTACATTTACTTTAGTTTTGTGAAGTTGAGTGAATTTCTTGAGGGAATTTTTTGAAGTTAGACCTAGCATCTGACATATGGACAAAGGCATCACATTAGTAGATGCTCCAAAAATCTACTAAGCAATTATGGATATTTTTACCAAATATTCTCAGTGTGAGCAAAAATGGTGGGGACTCTATTTTTTTCTTTATAAAAGGCTACTTGCATGTCCACCATAGGAATAATATTTTTGTCTTTTTCCTTAATGGAGTTATCCTTCACTTGGGATTCTTTACTAAACTTGTTTTCTTTTGAAAAATATTCTAAGGTATTCAAGAAAGATTTTCTGATCACAAGCGTTTTGAGCAATTATGATAAAGAGAGGTTGATTTTCACCTTTATGATTTATTTTGATAAATAATTAGTCAAAGTTTTTTTATCAATGGAGTCTACCTTTTCACTTCTTGAAATGTTTGATGAGTTATATTGAGAGGTCACTTTGGGTAACCTTGGATTATTTCTTGATATATCATCAAGTGGATTATTAAAGTTATTAGGTGGATTGACATAGTCAAAGGAACTTTGAATCTACTTGCACCATTGGTGTTACTTCTCAGATCATAGCTATTTCCTTTCGAATATTGTTGAAAATCATGAATTTCATCAACTTCATCCTAAGGTTTATTTTCATCTTGATAATGAAACATGCATGTTTCTAAAGTCATGGTTGAACTATCTCCATCGTGTTCACAAGTATGACTCTTGACAACAATAGGTGACTCAAAAAATTCATAACTTTCAAGAACCAAAGCAGAGTCATATCCTACTAGAACTATTTCATTCCCTTAGGAGGATGAGAGTCACACTATTCATTATACTGTGTAGTAGCTAGAAAAATATTTGATGTGGTTTTAAACTGTGGGTAGTCCACTTTGGAATGAACATTTTTGTTATGGATTTGAAACCAATTTTTCATCGCAAGGTCAACTAAATTCACCTTTGACGTAGGTTTATCATCAAAGGAATTAGTGTTATTTAAAGGTGTGGATATTCCTCTATTATTCGGTCATGTATTAGGCGGTCTAGGAGAATTATATGCTCAACTTTGTGAACTTTGATTATTACTCCAAGAGTAAACGTTTTAATTTCTTAATTACATAATATCTACAGTTAATCTTTTGAGTTGAGCTATGATTTCCTTAATTTCTTCTTTGTCATTTGAAGTTTTAACCTTTTGACTGTCTTGAGTTTACGAAAAGAAATAATTTCTATTAGGATGCAACTTTATGATAGCTAGACCACAGTGCAGGACTAAAGATTGACTATTTCCTGATGGAAAGAAATTGTTTTGAGGAAATGTCCCATTTTGAGACACTGAAGGAAAATAATTAGGAGTCATTGGATGATTTAATGGAATTCCACTCATGCTCAAAATAGGATAGTTATTCAATCCATTTCCACTATTTATCGATGATCTACTTTTGAGGTGTTTCATTTCTAAATTCACACTTACGACTTTAGCATAGGCTTCAAGTAAAGTAGTGGGAGGATTTTCCCTTCATTTCAAAAACATAGCAATTAAAAGATCTACTATCATATAATAAATTGTGATGGAGGACAAATTATCTACTACATAAAGTGCTTGTAACCTAGAATAGGCCTTTTGGAACCTGTCATTAAAATTAGTCATAGGCTCAACATTAAATCTTTTCATTTGAGAAAACTAATGATATAACAAGGCAGGATCAACAAGTGTTCTAAACCTGGCTAAAAATTGACTCTCCATATCTTTTCATGATCTAATCGAGTAATGAGGTAGGTTGATGTACCATTGGTCAACTTCATCACTTAAGGTATATGGAAACAACCTACATGTACAACATCTTCATATTGTATTCTTTCTTTGAAACAAATATCCTTAAAGATACTGATATGTTCTTTTGCATCTTTGTGAAGGTAATACTTAGGACACAATTTGTCGAAATTCTTCGGGAGATGGTTGTACACAACAAATTGGATCGGTGACACTACATTAAAGAAAGGAATCAGTGTGGGTGAGCTAGGTATAAAAACAATTATAATTTGTGGTATCACACTTGCACTTCTAGACCCTTGAGGTCTGGATGACTTTAGACCACTAAGTTTGACTAAAGTTACACGAGGATTGCTAGACTAAGACCTAGTGACTTTGTGAGACTCCAACGTCAACCTTTAAAAAACCAAAAGAACAATAAAAATGCCCTCCTTCTAGCACTAGTTCATGTTGATCACGATGTTAGTTGCACACCAACAGTGCAAATAAATCCTCATAGACAGACCAGAGGAACCTATCTTTACTTAAAGGATTCAACAAGGACAACCTAAATCTTAGGCTAACTCAGCTTAATCCCAAGGCTCATTTATGTCAGATCTTGACCATACTGGGTTTGCATCAGGGTTCATTGTGATAATGTTGTTATTCATGAGGGGCAAACGGTAATCTCTAGTTCTCAAAGGAATCCTAAGGATGGGAAAAAGATATTCTAGGTTTGGTCATCAGACAATTTCATGAAATCAACAGATTTGCAACAATATTTAATGAATTTCAAACATATTTTCTTTCACTTAAGTAAATTTATCTTTAAGCATTTAGAAATATTATGGAATCGAAAGATTTGCAATAAAATTTTCATTCATTTATATGGGTATGCGCAAGATCATGATGGGCCAAAAAGTGGCAATATTATGGGTATTTGTAGGGTATGTGGCTGATGACTTTGTTCTTACCCAAAATTGATGAAACGAAAAGGGTTTTTAGAGGAGATTCTCAGCTTTCCACCAATATAAATTATGCTTTAATTTGAATTTAATAAATAATTATTATTCATTTTCTATTAGAATTACTTAACTAAAGTCCTCAATCGATAGGATGATTGAAAAAACATCTATAACTTTCAAATGGTATCACATTTTTTGAATCCAAAACATGCATCACATTCTATGCTTCACATACTATAGGATTGAAAAATGAAAAATTAAATTTCATGAAGTTTTGACCAATTAAGGTGGTCAGACATACGAGTTTTTATATTTTTTAAAAGTTGTAATAAAAAATTCATAATTAATTATTTACTTAGGAAAAAAATTACAAAAAAAATATGCATCACATCTGACATGAGTCCTCTACTTATGTCAATAAAATCTTATAAAAAAATATTATCATTTTATTATGGTTAGGGTGGTTAGACAGACACCTACTTATTTTTTTCCTTGAAATTTAATACTACTGCATTGAAATTTCAAATTTTCACCAAATAGATTTTATTTATTTTTAAATAAACCTAGTAGTTTAGAAACTACATTCAATTTTCTACAGATTCTATTCTTACATATTTTTGAAATAATATAGATAACTTATTCAAATTTTACCGCCAAGCTGCCTAACGATTTTCTAATTTTTTGCCACTCTAAGGGCCTATTTTTTCCATGATGATCCCGCACATACCCATATCTTTTCTTGAAACATTTTTGAATTTAAACATCTATTCTAAAATAAAGCATAAAAAATACTAAAAAGTAAAATTGCTCCTAGATATTATCCACGCATGCCTTAAGAATTAACCAAATCAAAGAAAACCACTCTATACTTCACTAGATTGCTTTACACCTAGGCATATAATTATGTGAGATTTTAAAGAAAGGGGGGGTTTATTTGGACATCGGGTAGGTTCTATATGCACCCTTAAATGGTGCAACATATAGTCTTGCCTAGCTAAACAAACAAACAGCTACATAAGATTTCATACCAAGCAGTAGCTTTCAAATTGGCTTTGATATTTATTAGCTTCTATGTGCATTCAAGCTTTTAATCTAGAATGATTCAAAAAATAGGAAAAATAACAAAACTTAAAGAAGTTTTGACTCTCTGACATCCACAAATTTTGAACTTAAAACAAAAGTAAAGTAGTAAATGGAATTTTATAGGAACAAGGCCCCAAAGGTTAAAAATAAGTCCATTAAATAGAAACATAAACATCAAATCAAAAAGTAGCACGTGCCAAATGCCAATTGTCATTGGAATATTCTAGATAAAGTCAAAGATTTGACTTCTTCATCAACATTAGTTTTTTATTCCAAGCTCTAGTATACAAATGCTTTGCATCAAAACAATTCCATTGGAATCCTTCAACAACATATCCTTGTAATAAATTTTGATATCTGATATCCGATTGTGGGCACTAATTTTGGGTGTCCAAGGGTTCTCTAACTCTTCTAGGGTTTTTGACCTAAACAGAGAGAAATGGACCCAAAATGCTAATGTCTACATTGGGATACAATATGTCTAAATGAAATGATCTAAAGGCAATAAAATGAAAAAGGAAGATGAATATTAATGCTAAACCTAAGAAATGCAACTTGTTGGAAAACACATTGTGATATGCAAACATGTGATAAATGACCTAGAAATGCAAACAAAACTAGATAGAAAGTTATGAAATAGAATGTGTGCACCTAGAGGTTGAAAAAGAATGGCATGAAGGTATGGAATCCTGAAAAAACTGTTGTATAAGCTAACTAAGACACTTGTACCAATTTGGGCAACTTAGTCCCATATCTAGAAAAACTGTTATGGGGCCTATTTCAGCCAAATGGGTGTCTGAATTTGCAAAAATCATTGAAAGGAATGTATAGTGGGACTAATTTTCTAAAAATTTGAAAGGGGAAACGGAAGCCCTCGGTTTGTACTTCGGTTCCTGATAGGTGTCTGCTTCTGAAACTCTAATTTTCAGGCCATAAAGTGACTTTTTGTTGATATTTTGTCCTTCCAAGAAAGGAGAGGTATTCAACAAGTCTTCAACCTAATCTTCAATTATTTTCAAGTCCTCAAGATACCTAAATCTACAAAAACACAAGGAGAGAAGGAGAAAATATTGATTTTTAGGGCATGGGGGTTTTCCTTGGTCAAACCCCTTTCTAGGTAATTAAACGAAAATTGATGTAGAAGCATCCTTGGGTCGTGGCAATCTTGCATCACCCAAAAATATTTAAGTTGTTCTTGTTATTTTGGCTTTGTAGTTTCATGTTTTTGGGCTTGTGGATCATTTATGTTGTTTGCGGATCTCTTTTGTGCATCATTCTATGTTCTTTGGTGGGTGGGCGATCTCTCCTTGGGTTCGCACCTCATTCTATACATTCACCAAAAGAAAATCCTTGGTGTAATCCAACCTGTGTTCTACAGTTACATGTTCTTCTTTGGTGATTTTGGATCATTGTGGATCGTTTCCTATGATTGCAGATCTTATCGGTGTATTTTTTGATGTCCTTGGGCTTGCATCCGATCTTTCCTTTGGGCCCGTACTGCATAATTGCATTTATAAATATCTAATGGTGTGGCCGACATGGTTATTTTATACGCATTACATTTTATTTGTCATGATTTTCTCTACTCGTGGCTGACGTGGATCATTCCAGAAATTTGGTTGTTATATAAATCAATGTTATAAATTGTTTTGCGAGAAAAGATAGATCCAAGTAGATCCTAGAAGCTACAATAAGGATTTTATGAATGGATAGAGGTCCAGAGTAGTGTTTTTATGTTGTGTAATCAGGCCAGTGTGTTGAATCTATAAAATTGGCATGTTGCTGGTGAATATGTATATGAATTTGTTGAGTTAGTAAAGATTGATTCTACATTGCTTTGATTATTTGGTGTTACTTTTGTTGTGTTGTTCTTGTTGCATGGTTGGATAGTTTTCTTTGAAAACCCTTCCACCATGACTACATCAGATGGTATCAAAGAAGGTTGTGAACCCTAAGAGTAGGTTGGGAACCTTGCAAGTAGGTTGCGAACCTTGAGTGGGTTGCAGTCCTTGTGGCATTCCTTGATTGAATAGATCATCGGTTTGAGGCAAGCTATAAGTGTGTTCAATAGATCACCAAGAGAGAGGAAATTGAAACCTTGTAGTCAGACCACCAAGCTAAGGTAGTTGCACCAAGAAAAGAAAGAGATATCGTTGAGAAGATGATGGAGGACTTTAGAAATGAGATGAGGAATGAGATCCAGAACATCTTGGGTGGTTTGAGGAGGAATCCTGAACCAGAGGATGAATATGAAGAGGTTGTAGAGGAACTTGAGGCTAAAGAGGCTAAAGGACTGATAGATGAGAGAGAAGAGAGATTGTTTAGAGCAGTGGCACAAGTAAGTAAAAGTCATAGGGTGGAGGTTTCTAATTTCTCTGGTACATTGAATCTGGAAGACTTGATAGACTAGATAGGAGAGTTGGAAGACTATTTTGAGCTTGAGGATATTAGAGATCCACTGAGGGTTAGGCTAGCACAAACTAAGTTGAAAGGGCATGCCACTTTATAGTGGAAAGAGTTGTAGAAGGACAAAGTGGAAAATGGTGAAACAAGAATCACTTGGTGGAGGTAGATGGTTGCAAGGCTGAAGGCTAAGTTCATTCCAGAAGACTATGAGTTGGAATTGTTCAAGAATTTGCAAAACCTAAAGTAGAAGGACATGAGTGTGAAACAGTATACCAAGGAATTTTACAAGATGACAATCAGATCTAGGCATCGAGAGATGACTAGGGAGAAAGTGGCAAGGTATATAAATGGCCTTAGATTTAACATTCAGGATGAGATGAGTATGTTGAGGATTTCCATAGTTGAGGATGCCTTCCAATATGCTCTTAAGGTGGAAAATAAATTGAAGAGAACACAATAGAATAACCCCAAAAGTAAAGAGAAGTAGATGAGAAGCAGGAAGGAGAAGCAAACAAGTGAAGAAGAATCAAGATCTAAGTGGAGTAAAGAACCGGATCAGAGGGCACAAAGGAGAGGAAATGGCAGCAAGGAATTCTTGTGTAAATGTTTCAAGTGTTCTAAGGGATAAAGTAAAGGAACTGGTAAAATAATTTCTTGGCACATGAAGAGCAGGTAACTGGAGTGCTAGATGAGATAGAACTAGAGCAAGGAGAATCTCTTATGCTTAGGAAATTCTTGATGAGGTAGAGTAAGGAAGAGATTGGGACTTCACAAAGGGGGAATCTTTTTCGGACTGTGTGCAAATCAAGAGGTAAGTGTTGTAAGGTTATTGTGGATAGTGGAAGTACTAATAACTTGGTTTTTGAGGAGATGGTGGAGAAACTTGGTTTGAAGAGGTTTTTGCATCATTTTCCTTATAGGATAAGTTGCTTACAAGGTGATCATGTAGTGAAGGTGAAAGAGCAGTGCTTGGTGAACTTTAATATTGGCCCCTTTAGAGATGAAGTTTTGTGTGATGTTTTGCCTATGAGTGCCTGTCATGTTATGTTGGGTAGACCTTGGAAATTTGATAAAGGATCTATATATGATTGCAGAAGGAATCTGATTACTATAGAGAAGGATGGGTAGAATTTTACTTTGGCTTCCTTGAAGAATAAAAAGGAGGAAGTGAGGAAATTGAGTCTTGTGAAGAGTTGCAGTGCTCAGAAGTAAGATGTAGAGTTTTTATTGGAGGATGGTATGGATTTGAAGAGGAACCTTGTGGCTAAATTTGAGAGTGAGATGGTACCAGAAGGATGTAGGGGTAGAGTTATGCAACAAAAGACTTTGGTTGTAGATAAGATGGAGTCCTGCAAAAGAGGTAGATCAAATGAGTAGAAAAAAGTGAGTGGTGATAAATGTCCCTTACTACCATGTGTAGATATGAGGTAGGGAAAAGAAGGTGAAGAGAAGAAGTTGAAGGATTTAACAGAGGAAAGAAAAGAGGTTAGGAGGAAGAAAAGTACAGACAAAGAAGACATTTGGGTCAGGAATGAGCATGGGATCTATATCCCGAGCCCTGTCAGATGTTCATGAGTTCCTCTCATGGAAAATATTTTC
>VDFB02047397.1:42776128-42808741 GCA_007258455.2 Sequoia sempervirens | reverse complement strand
GATGATTATGAAGTTCAGTTGCATAGGAGAAGACACAATCTAAGGAAAAAAGATATGGATGTCCAAACATATATAGAGGAGTTTAAAAAATTGTGCCTTAGATCAAAAGTGGTTGAAGATGAGAGTATCAAGTTAGCAAGGTATCTAAATGGACTCAAATGGTCTATTTAAGAAGATATGAGCTTAGTAAACTTCAAATCAGTCTGTCAATGCTATCATGGCTTTGGAGATAGAGGAGAAAGGAAAAAAGAAGCAAGAGAAAAATCCCAAAGGTAGAGGGAAAGGAAAAGACATCAAAGGACAAAGAGGTGGCTATGGTGGAAGAAGTGCAGAACCAAGAGCCCAAGGAGAAGTCAGATTTTCTGAACAGTAAGAAGGAAGCTCTAGTAGAGGTGGTAGAGGAAGAGGTTTCAGTTCCAGAGGAAGAAGTGGTGGACAAGGAAGAGGCAGCTACTTCACCAATATGAAATGTTATCATTGCAACCAATTGGGACACCCGGCCTATAGATGTCTAGAGAAAGGTAGTACTTCTCATGGAGGAGATAAGAGAATCAATCTGATTCAAGATGAGACAGCTGCAGCAAATAAACAACCTGAAGTTCCTTTGAACTCAGAGGAAGGTGAGAACCTCATGATGAGGAGGACTTTAATCAAAGAACCAGTGAAAGAAGAACCAAGCCAAAGGAGGTCCTTGTTTAGGATAAAGTGCAAGATGATGGGGAAAGTGTGCAAGGTCATTATAGACTCAGGTTCTACTAACAATATTGTGTCAGAGGAGGCAGTCAGCAAGCTGAAATTGACAAGGATACCTCACAATAATCCTTACAAGGTCACATGGCTCAATAAGGGACAGCATGTCTTGGTGAATGAACAAGCATGGGTGGAGTTTTCAATTGGCAAGTACAAAGACAAAGTTTTGTGTGATGTGTTACCTATGGATGCATGCCACTTGCTCCTAGGTAGACCATGGCAATTTGACCGCCAAGCTGTGCATGATGGAGCTAAGAATTCATATACCTTCAAGAAAGATAAGGTGACCTACAAAATTTAGTCTTTGCTAGAAGACACAGAGGTGTAAACAGGAGGTTCTAAACTACTCATAGCTGGTGAAAAAGAGTTCTTAAAAGCTTTGGAAGAAGGAGAAGGAGTTGGCTATGTAGTAATGATCAAGCCAAGAGAGGTGAGCAAAGAGAAGGCAGCTGAAAAGCAAGAGTTACCCAAGGAGATACAAGACTTGTTGCAGACTTATGAAGGTATTGTAAGTAGTGGTCAACCAACAATCTTTCCTCCTAAAAGAGCCATAAGTCATAGGATAGACTTGATACCAGGAGCCACCCTTCCAAACAAGGCAGCTTATAAGATGACACCTCAACAAAATGAGGAGATAGCTAGACAGATTCAAGAACTTCTTGACCAAGGTCTCATTAGGAAAAGCATTTGTCCATGTGTAGTACCCACTATCCTAGCACCTAAGAAAGGAGGAGAATGGAGGCTTTGTACTGATTCCAGGGCAATAAACAAGATAACCATCAGGTATAGGTTTCCCATCCCTAGGATTGAAGATCTCATGGATTGTCTAGGTGAAGCTAGGTACTATACCAAGATAGATTTAAAGAGTGGTTATCACCAAATTAGGATACATGAGGGTGATGAGTGGAAAATAGCCTTCAAAACCAATGAGGGTCTCTATGAGTGGCTAGTAATGCCATTTGGCTTGTCTAATGCCCCCTCCACATTCATGAGACTCATGAATGAAATCCTCAAGGATTATATTGGAAAGTTTGTAGTAGTGTATCTTGATGATATACTAATCTATAGCAGAACAAGAGAAGAGCACCTCTAACATATTGAGTTGATTTTCAAGAAGCTGCAGGAGGAGAAGCTGATGATCAATATGGAAAAGTGTGAATTCATCAAAATAGAGCTGGTGTACCTTGGATTTGACCTATCAAATGGCAACTTGAAGATGGATAGCAGCAAGGTAGAAGCCATTCTTAATTGGCCTACTCCAAAGACAGCAACAGAGGTAAGAAGCTTCCATGGTCTTGCTCAGTATTATAGAAAATTTATAAGATAGTTTAGTGCTATTTGTGCTCCTATGTTGGATACCATTAAAGGAGGCATGAAAACTAAGTTTGTATGGAATAAGCAAGCTAACAAGAGTTTTGAGTTGTTGAAGGAAAAGATAGCTACCCAACCTGTTTTGGTGTTGCCAAGCTTTGAGAAGCTATTCACCATTGAATGTGATACAAGCAATGTAGCTATTGGAGTTGTTCTCAGCCAAGAGGGAAGACCGGTGGCTTTTCATTCAGAGAAGTTAAGTGAAGCCAAGAAGAAGTACTCTTCTTATGACCTTGAAATGTATGCATTGGTCCAAGCACTAAGGAAGTGGAGGCACTACTTGCTTCCCAAGAAATTCATTGTGTATTCTGACAATCAAGCACTCAGTTTCCTGAATTCTCAAGAGAAGTTGAGTCACAGACACATGAAATGGGCAGAGTATTTTCAAGCTTACACCTTCAATATCAAACACAAGAAAGGAGCTCTCAACAAAGTGGCTGATGCATTGAGCAGAAGAGTCCTCGCCATTCAAGAAATTCATTTGAAGAGCATGGGAATAGATCATTTCAAAGATCTATATGCAGATGATGAAGACTTTGCAGAAATTTATAAGGTATGTCTTGAGTACAAGAATCATTTCCATAGCAAATATGCTAAATATACTTTGCAAAGTGATCTTTTGTTTAAAGGAAATCAGCTTTGTGTTCCTAGAGGTTCTATTAGAGAAAACTTAATACAAGAGAAGCATAATGGTGCATTGAGTGGTCATTTTGGGATCACTAAAACTCAGGAATTGGTTCAAAGGTTTTATTTTTGGCCTAAGATGAACCTAGATGTTAGGAAGTATGTAGAGAGTTGTGTGGTGTGTCAAAAGGCCAAGGGCACTTCCTCAAATGCAGGCCTATACCAGCCACTGCCTATTCCTTCTAGGCCATGGGAATGTTTGAGCATGGACTTTGTAGTTGGTTTACCCAAGACAAAGCAAGGTATGGACAGTGTTTATGTTGTGGTAGACAGATTCAGCAAGATGGCTCACTTTGTGCCCTGCAAAACAACCAATGATGCAGGTCAAATAGCCTCTCTTTTCTTCAAAGAGATAGTCAGGATTCATGGCTTACCAATTAGCATTGTATCAGACAAAGATACTAAGTTTATGAGTCATTTTTGGAAGACTCTTTGGCAAAGAATGGGCACCAATCTGTCCTTTGGATCTACATAACATCCCCAAACTGATGGTCAGACTGAAGTTGTGAACAGGACACTTGGAAATCTCTTAAGATGCTTGACCAAAGAGTATGGTCAACAATGGGATCAGATTATGGGGCAAGCTGATATGCCTATAATGATACAGTAAATAGATCCACAGGGAAGAGTCCCTTTGAAATTTTCTATGGACTGCACCCTAGAGGTGTTTATGAGCTGAGAGATTTGAAGGATGGAGTCAAGGGAAGTGGATATGCAGATGATTTTTCCTATGCCATGCAGGAAATTCATGAGACAATCAGAAAAACCTTGGCAGAAAACACTATGAAACATAAGACTAAGCTGGATGAGCATAGGAAAGAGGTTCAGTTTAATGTTGGTGACTTAGTCATGGTGCATTTGAACAAGTCTAGACTATAGAAAGGAGTTCCTAACAAGCTGCAAATGAAGAGGATAGGTCCCTGTCCTATCTTGGAGAAGTATGGAATTAATGCATTCAAGGTACAATTGCCAGATGACAGTGGATTGTCCCCTATTTTTAATGTTTCATACCTTGTACACTATAAAGGACCACCACTCAACATGGATCAGACCTTCCATGAAGTCAGTCAAGATGTTGAAGAACTCAAACTGCCCCCTTCTATAGTTAAGCAAGCTGATAAAATATTAGATACCAGGGTCTACAAGAAGACTAGGACCAAAGAGTACAAAGAACACCTGATCAAGAGGCATGGACAACCTGATGCAGATGCAGTATGGATCAAGGAGGCAAAGTTCAAGAAGTTGGGCATTGATCCTAACTTACTCAATCCAAGGATGGATTGAAGTTTTCTGTTTTGGGGAGGATGGTGCAGGAGCACCTAGGCTGACCTCCACTTTGTTTGTTTAAAATTTTTGTCTTGTACTAACTTTAGCCAAGTCAGGAATGTTTGTGTGTGTGGAGAGTTAGTCACTAGGACTAAAATCTTCATTAGGTTATCTTATGGTTACATTTTGCTTTATTAAGATTTGGACAGTTGTGTTAGAAGATATAATGTATCAAATGTGTTAAAGCCACATTCTCGTTGCTAGAAGATGCTAAAGGTCAGTTAAGGAGCTGTTGGTTCGAGTTTAAGGAGATTAAGGTCCTATAATTAAGGATAAAGGTAGAGTTGCAAGAATGTTACGAGATTGCATGATGAACTTGTTTGGTTGCATGCACTTTAGTTGGAGTGGAATCCCTTAAAATCAAGAAAATGCTCGAGCAACTACCCTTGAAAGATGGTAATGGCATCCCAAATAGATGGAATGGCTCGTAGAAGCAGAAGTTAGATATTGTAATCAAAGATTTTGATGTGAAATAGAAGACAGTCTTGGCAATTTCTATTTTTTCTAAAAAACCCCGTGTGTTTTTGAGAAACAGTGATATCAAGGCATAATATTCACTATTTTTGCATTATTCCAGTGTTCATAGGATAGTTTTGAATCATTTTCATTCTGTATACAAGTTAGATTAGTTTTATTGCTTTGAATCTATAGATTAGAGTTTAGAGGTTGTAATAGTTGTTTTGAGTAGTCAGTAAATAAATGGCTCCCCCATGAAATCTGACCATGGAATTTTCCTGTGTTTGGATGGAAATGATAGGGGAGCCACTACCTTGTATATATTTGTTAGTTGGGATTTTAGAAAGCCAAGCAAATATTTTTAATTTCAAACCCTAGGCGAGCTGTGTCTGCCCGGTTAGAGGTTTGAGGAACAAAAGACAAAGAGCATAGGCAGGGGTTGCAAGTACTGTATGGAAATAGTACGATCTAAGGTAGGGTTAGATGATATTCTCACATGCCACAAGGATAGAAGCATTAAACAATCCATTTAAGATAGATTTGAAGGAGGAAACAGGGAAACCCTAGAAGATAGGTGAAATTAGCCCTTCTCTCCAAGAGTATAGGAAACATCTGTACAGTACTGACAGAGACCTGCAAACTTTTGAAAGATTTAAAAGTCTGAAAAGGGTGTCAGGAAATGTGATTTATTCACTAGGTTGTGTGTCAAGTTTGAGAGAAAAGGGCAGAAAAGGGACTGGTAAAGGCTAGTAGAAACTAGGCCTCTTCAAGCAAGATTTTGGAAATCAGGTAAAGTGAAGGATAGAGAATGTCCAAGATGCCTTCAAATGAACATGAAATACAAGGAAACAATATTTCCAACTCCCCTGCAAGTAGCTCAAGCATGGTGTTGAAGTTAGCATCTAGACTCTTCTAGGTGCAGTGAGAAAGATTACAATTTCAATTGGTGTTTGTCTACCCAAGGTAAAGCACAAGGTAGGAAACTCTTTGAGAAGAGTTGGAGTAGGGTTTGGTCAATCTCCAAGCTCAAGAGGAACCCATTGGAGTCAGGTTCTAGGAAGGAGACAGTGAAAAAGGTCTTCTTGGAGTTGTGCAAGCAACCTTGGGAATTGTCATACACCACTTAGTCAATCAGGAGAATCAATCCTATCATCGATCCTAGCCTATCATGAGGTCAATGTGCAATCAATCCTATCATCAATCCTCACCTATCATGAGGCCGATGTGTTATCAATCCTATCATTGATCCTTGCCTATCATGAAGTCGATATACTATCAAACCATTATCGATCCTCGCCTATCATGAGGTCAATATGCTATCAAACCATTATCGATCCTCACCTATCATGAGGTCGATATGCTATCAAACCATTATCGATACTTTCCTATCATGAGGTTGATATGTTATCAATCCTATCATCGTTCCTCACCTATCATGAGGACGATACATCAATCATCACACCATCGATCCTCACCTATCATGAGGTCGATATGCTATCAAACCATCATCACTCCTCACCTATCATGAGGTTGATACATCATTGGTTCTCTCATTTGATTCTTACTCAAAAATCAATCAAGCAATGCACATTTCACAATTAGACTGAAATCAATCTAAAACATGACAAAGAAAATGACTACTAGGACTCTGAAACATCTTGCGAACATCATCATGGGGGCTTTCCACAATCACACCTTCTCAAATGGGGAAAACCCCAAGCTTAGAGCACCTAGAATCAACCATGGTTAAGACTTTCCAAGGAAACAAGAGGCGCCATTTGGGACCCCAAAGGCACCAAAACAGTGTTGGATCTCAAAAACATGTTTTTCACCCTTGCAAGAGGTGCCATTTGGGACCCCAAAGGTGCCAAAACTCTCAAACACACTCAAAAACACTTCAAAATAGAAAAAACATAATCCAAACGTGCAACAATAACATCAAACAAGCTACAACACCTATCTACGACATTCAAAATACCATTAAAAGGCAAGAAAAGTAATAACAAAAATGTTTCTCATAAAGAGTACCATAGGTCCAGAGGCAGCAAGCTGATCAAGTTGGTGAAGATGCTTGAAACAATGCTTGTGGTATGGGATCACCATCTTCCTCTAAGCTCTCCACTCTTCAACTTATCCAAACTCCAAATGTGCAAATGAATCCCATTTTACCACTTTTTACCTTTTCAAGGGTAAAATGGAAGGAATTATGGGGGGATTTATCTCACTTTTACAAAAAAGGAGTGGTAATTAATCAACACTATTCAAAGCAAGAGCTTGCAATGAACTTTCAAGAGATAAATTGTATCCAACATCAAAATATCATTGAATCAATGTTGGATCATTGTCATAATCATCACAACACCATCACATCCTTCCAACATTTCATCCACACATTCACTGATTTATCTCTCAAGGGGGCATATACCCGTCAATACCTGAAATTCAAAAGTCTGGGGGATTGTCTAGGGCATCAAAATCTTTTCTAAGCATCAACATAAAAATTTTCTTTGAAGCAATGTGTAAACACATTACTTTAAAGAGGGGAAAAATGTATACACCTAAAAACGACCATCATATCCAATTAATTAAATACAACCTATTTGATTAATACGTCAACTACATATAAATAAAGTCTTACTTTATTTATATTGTTCACTTTTCTTTTAATTCTCCAAAATCATATTCTTCTAAATAATTAAATAAACAAAATACCCTAAACGTGTTTATTTAATTAATCTTCCCTAATCTTGATTAAGAATTAGAGCACATTTCTACTACATTTTCTTGTGCCACCTCATAAAGGTCACATGAAAATAAATAAAGCCTAATTATTAATTAGAATTATCCTCACACACTTCCACCCATGAGAAAAGGCACATGGCTTTATTCCCCAACACTTCCAACAAATTTGGAGCACATGGGTCTTTGTTTCACACACTTGGGAATCCCATACATTTGACATTTCCAATTGGTCAAGGGATTCTCGCCAAACACATGGCATGTTGTCCTTGGTCAAGGGGACAACATCATGATTCCTTCCATCTCTACTATCTATTATTTCTCCTTTGAATCTAGACTGTTGATAGGTACCACCTCACAAAATGCTTGAGAAACCCTATAAATACACTCTCTTGCCTTAGCATTTATCATCCACAATTTGAGCAAAGTCATTATGCAGGTTTTTCATAGGATCTTGGAGCTTTAATGGAGTCTTATAATTTGTTTTCATATCATGTGTTACTTTGCATTCTCATTTTAGATTACTTAATTTCTTCATAGTTGCATTTTATCATCCCTATTGCATTATAGTTGCATTTTAGGGTAGTTTGTTTTATGTTTTCATTTGATCATATGCATAATCATGGATAGTTCACTATAGTTTCATATCATCTCACTCATCTCCACTTGTGCATCTATGATCAACATCATCTTTTCTTTATCATCGTACTCATCATCAATTCCATCATCTTGTTTCATTAGAAGCATACCACTAATCCTTCCAGCACACATTTGCACATAGAAATCATCTTAGCTTGCATATTAATCATCAAATATTTTTTTATAGGTAGTCATTTTAACAACCATTGTGCCCATAGAAATCTAAGGGCCAAATGGTTTAATAAATCCCTAGAAATAGAGGACAATGATACATATTTGAAAGATTTGATTGTATTACAAATAGAGTAGTTTTACTTGCTTCAAACTTTGAATGTAAACTGTCTCATTAAGGTTTGTGTTAATGTTAAATCTCTCCACATTCAACACATGCATAGTTACAATAAAAAAAAGGAAGTTCTATACATAGATGTAGAACCAGGGGTTTATAAAATTCAAAGTTTAGGAGTTAAACTAGAAGAAGTTTCCATTTGTAATGCTAAAAAGCATAATCAGATAACTCTAAAAACTGACATGTTAGTCGAATCAGATTATGATTCTTCCAAAGAAGAGGATAGTCATTTAGATAATTTTTTAAAGAATATTGTTCTAGAAGCTCAAAAGAGTGGGAAAATTAAAGATTCATTGAAAAAAATTTGTTGCAAGGTTGGTGCAGGTTACACAATTCTACACAGCCAAAAGAAAGTTGCATGATGTGTGTATAAATCATTCACAAAATTGAAAGCCAATGCTACTTGGAAGACACTACACTTAACAGGCATGTGCCAGAAATACTTGGAGATAAGATGCAGGCTAAGCAACCCAAAAATGTTAATTTGTCCACTCTTTATAATGCTAAGCTCAAAGTTGCTAAGGATCAAACTTGGACCCTTAAGTTTGATGGATCTAAATCAAAACAAGGAATTGGAATTGGATTTGAGCTCATTATTTCGCAAGGTAAGTCTTTTCTTTTTTCTTATAGATTATAATTCCAATGTACTAAAAGTGTGGTAGAATATGAGGCCCTCATCCATGATTTGATGCTCACAATGAAGAAGAAGTTCAAGATCCTTAAGGTGTTTGGTGATTTAGAGCTGGTGGTCAAGCAAGTTCTAAAGTATTATATTTGTCATTAAAAGTGCTTGTCCAATTATTGACACAAAGTGTGGGATTTGATAGAATATTTTGATGCCTTTAACATTACTCATATCCCATGAAGATTCAATTAGAGATTCGATGTCCTAGCTACTATTGCTAGTGCTCTACAACCTTTGGATGCTTCCAATTTGAGGAGGTTTATTGTTGAGTTGGTATAGTTACCTTTGGTTCCTAATAATGTCACAAATTTGTAGGTGTTTGAAGATGATCGTCACATATTGGAATTTATCACTAACACCTATATCTTTGAGGCATAAATAATTGAAGAAATAGATCTCCCAGATGGAAAATTTCAAGATGAAGAATTAGCTCAAGCGGGTATGTGCAGGATCATCATGGAAAAAATAGGCCTTTAAGTGGCAAAAAATTTAGAAAAATTAAAGTTAGGCAACTTGACATAAAAATTTGAATAAGCTATCTATATTATATCAAAAATATGTAACAATAGAATCTGTAGAAAATTGAATGTAGTTTCTAAAGTACTAGGTTTATTAAAAAAAAAATTCTATTTGGTGAAAATTTGAAATTTCAATGCAGTAGTACTTAAATTTCATGGAAAAAATAAGAAGTAGGTGTTAGTCTGACCACCTTAACCATAATAAAATGATAATATTTTTTTATAAGATTTTAGATATAAGTATAGGACTTATGTCTGGATGTGATGCATAGTTTTTGTAATTTTTTTCCAAGTAAATAATTAATTATGAATTTTTTATTATAACTTTAAAAAAATATAAAAAACTCGTATGTCTGACCACCTTAACTTGGTCAAAACTTCATGAAATTCATTTTTTTTTAATCCTATAATATGTGAAGCATAGAATGTGACACATTTTTTGGATTCAAAAAATTGGATACCATTTAAAAGCTATAGATGTTTTTCAATCTGCCTATCAATCAGGACTTTATTCGTAATTCAAATAGAAAATTAATAATAATAATTTATTAAATTCAAAGTAAAGCATAATTTATATTGGTGGAAAGTTGAGAATCTCCTTTAAAAACCCTTTACATTTCATCAATTTTGGGTAAAAAAAATTCGTCAGCCACATACCCTATACATGTACCCATCATATCGCCACTTTTTGGCCCATCATGATCCTGCACATACCCAAGCTAAAGATAATAATATTCTAAAAGGGATAATTGAGTTGGAAAGACTATTTGATGTAGATCAAATAGTCTGATAGAAATACCTATCTAGAAGTGATGGATGGTAGTTTGAATTATATAATTTGAATACTAAAAAAGATCCTAAGAATGTGCTTATAGGGAAGGTATGTATCGAAGAAGAAAGAAGAAATATTTATCAGGAAGTCAAAGATTATTGGAAGGTTATAGCATGGACATATGAAGATTTGAAAACTTATGATACTTCCATTATTGCTCATATGATCCTATTAAAGCTTGATGTAAAACCTTTCAGAGAGAAGCAGTGGCCCCTAAATGCACTCTTAGAACCTTTGATCCAAAAGGAAGTACAAAATATCCTTTCAGCCTAGATAATTTTTCCTATTAGAAATTCTACTTGGGTGGAAAATTTAGTGCCTGTTAGGAAGAAGAACAGAGATATGCAATAGTGTGTGGATTTCCAAAATCTTAATAAGGAATCTAAAAAAGACAATTATCCTTTGCCTTTGTTGGAAGAAGTGTTGCAAATTGTTAATGGTTCGTAGATGATGTCCTTCTTGGATGGATTCTCTCGATAGAATTAGGTAATGGTCACAAAGGAAGATCAGATGAAGACAACATTCAATACAAAGTGGGGAACTTTCACTTACAGAAGGATGCCCTTCAAATTGATAAATGTTGGAGCCACATTCCAAAGAGCTATGGATTATGCCTTTCAAGACTTGATAGGTAAATGTATTATTATATACATGGATGACCTAATGGTATTTTCCAAGAACATAGGAGATCATGTCCATGATGTCAGAGAAATATTGCAAAAGTGTGAAATTTATGGAGTTTCACTAAATCCTAAGTGTTGGTGTAATTAAAAGTGTTGTACCTTATCCTAGGTCATGATTACACCTTAGTTATGTTTACTTAGGGACCACATAGGAGGTAGTTGGAGAATTTCCACTTTTATTGGACTTATCATTTTATTACTTTATCACATCCACCTTTCATGGACATATCATGTGATTACCTCTCCACCTTTTGTGGGTGATCCACCACTTGTGGTGATTATCACATTATCACTTTTCCACTTTAGGTGGAGTGATAGCTTTTCACAGTTGTCTCATGTAATAAGATTACGACACTTGTCATAATCTTATTCCCTTCTATGTTCTCACCTTAGCTATATAGCCAAGGGGTCTCCTATGTACTTTCACACATTACATTCTATTTGCATCATTGGTAGAATATAGTTTATTTTTGTCATATTGTTTTATCTCTCTTATGCTTGTGCTTTCTATTAAGCCTCTAGATCTTGGGTGGCTACCTTCATAGCCAATTCTTACATGGTATCAGAGCGATTGGAGTGCTTTTATATTGTCATTTTGAGGAGATTCTGGGGGGGTTCCATTTTTGGCCTTGTGTTGCAAGTGCATTTTGGGAGCTTGTTGCATCAGTTCTGAGCTCACCATTGTGTCCAGAATGTCCGAGATAGTCAGATTTTCCTTTTGTTTAGTCTCAGTTGGACATTGGAGGCCAAATCTACAAGGGTTTGAAGATTGGAGGTGGTTGATAGATCCAAGAGCTAGCTACCACTTTAGAGCATTTTCAACCAAAAAGGACATTGCCATCATGCTCAAAAGGGCCAAAAACCCCTAAATTGATTGCCAAATCGTCGAATTTGGACAAAATTGTCCATTGAGGAAAAAAAAATTTGATGGCCAAGCCATACGGCCTAGCCATCATTGTAGTCGATATGATTTTTTTTTTTTTTTTAAATTATTTTTCTACAAAATTTATATTGTAAAAAATCATTAAAAAAATTCCTATATATCTCGCATTATTTATTTTTGGTTTGTAAAGTTTTTTAAAAAATATAAAATGAAAAAAAAAAGGTTTTTTTAAGTCTGTGGTATGCATACCACAGACTATACTTGCGGGTACCATATTAGTACAAAATCCTACAATGAAGACACGTGGAGGGTCGTTATTCAGCTACTGCCCCACACGGCCCCCACCAGCGGATGTTAATAAAACCCAGTAGTTGGGTTTCTCAAAAGCTGGCCGCTTAGTCAATATATGATGATCTTTAAAAAAAATCTAGTGGCCAACTTCCATACCAGTGGCAACATAAAAACCCGGTGCCACTCATAACTCCTAGCAGCCATGTAGGGAATATTCTCGCCCAGTTTCAAATATTCCAATGACATATTCAGGCAAAGGGCAACGACAAGCATGATGGGCATTTGGCCATCAAATTTAACCTACTGGTGATGGTGATGCATAAATGGCCTTCAAATTTAACATAGCAGTCCATTGACGTCAGCACTATATCAGCCCTTTTTGAAAAATCAGACCCCCTCATGGTTGAAGCTTTTGAATTTGCAGTTCAACTTCAAATGTTGATATCTTGCTTATTTTAGCTCCTTTTTTAGTGCATTTTTTTTTTATTTGGGCTAATTTTTTGTGTACTTCATAGTGGGAAAATTATTTTCCAATTTTGATACATGTATTTTCTAAAAAATTTGATTTTTCATAGGTGTTGTTGAGTTGTCACCATTTTTGCAACTTCCAGGGCTCTGTTTAGGCTCATACGAACTCCTTTTCAGGTGCCATTTTTTTTGAAAGTGCATGATTTTTTTTTGAAATTCACAGTGGTGCTATAAGTTTGTAGTGATTGTGATAAAAAATTGTTCTTTCAACACTTGGTCATTTTTGGCCTATTTTGGCATTTGTAAAGATAAGATCTCAGTTTGGTCTTTTGTATTAGTCATTTGAGTCTACTATAGCCTACTTAAGGCTATTGTAAAATATTGAAAATTAGAAGCCCACTTTTCTTGGCTTGCAAGTGGCCATTGTACTCATACTAGGTATAATGTGTGAAATCATCTTTTTTTGGGGGGGTTCTTTGATTGAGTGAATTTGGGGGGGTGTCTTGTGTGATTGTTCCTCTCTCTCTATCTTGTTATCTTTCATTTTTCTGCTATGGGTTCTCCTAAGTTTCCTTTGTTAACTCCACATAACTATGCTTCTTGGAAAATTGATGCTTGGAGTAAGTTAATGGGAAAAGGATTAACTCATTATATTGATGGAACTGTTGTTGCACCATCTGATCCTAAAGCTAATCCTATTGCTCATATGGATTGGCTCACTAAAAATACTATGGCTCTTGGAACTTTAAGGAAATATGTATCAAAAGATCTCATCTTTCAAATTGAGAAGTGTAAAACAATCAAAGAGGCTTGGGAAAAGTTTGGTCAATTGTATGGCCAAGTTGATGTGATTAGAGGTTATCAACTTGACAATGATCTCACAATGTTAGATCCCAAGAATTTTGATACAATCTAAGACTATTTCACTAAGGAAAATGAGCTAAGAGCACAACTTAAGGATTGTGGCATTAACAAAAAGGATGCACAGTTGGTCTACAATTTGTTGGGTAAGATTCCATCATAATATGTAGCATTCGTTTCTAGCTTCTAAACCCATTGCTTGATAGTGGGTAGTTCTTTCACTATGCCATCATTCCATGCATTTATAGAAATGTTGATGCTAGAGCAAGAAAATTTGATAAGCATGGGGGTTCTCAAGTCTTCAAAGTCCAAAGCTTTGATGGCTAATCAAGGGACTCAAGGAAAGGGTTCCAACAAGAAGCAGAAGTAATCTAAGCCAAAGACACAACAAGATAGAGCACAATCATCCTTTCCACAACAAGGGAATTCTTCATCTTCTCCCAAGAAGGGAAATTCAAGAAAGAAGGAGAGACCAACTTGTTCATATTGCAAGAGAGTTGATCATCATGAGCATCATTGCCACACTAAGCAAATTGGTGAGTTGACAAACATCATCAAAAAGAACAACATCAATTTTTCATCTCCTTCACTTCCTCACAATAAAAAGGAAAAGGGAAAGCATTTGTGGCTACTTCAGGTTCTTCACAACAATGGATACTTGACTTGGGTGCCACTCATCAAATGGGTTCTACAAGGGAGCAATTTTCTTCTTTGGAGCCATCTAAGGTACCTCACATCTTCATAGCAGATGATACTCAAGTGGAAGTTGAAGGCGAAGGTGTGGTTGTAATGGATAATGGAACATTTGAGAATGTTCTCTATGTTCCTAACTTGAGCACCAATCTTCTTTCAATCTACCAAATCACTCACTTTATAGATGGCAAGAAAGTTGAGTTTCTACTAGATTCAGTTGTGGTCAAATAACTTAAGGATGATGCCTTGGTTGCAGTGGGACAAGCCAATCACAACACATGGATTTACTCATTCTCCCACTTTGTTCCTAAGTATCCTTCTATAGCCTTGCTCACTCATTCAAAATTTGAAAGTAAGCTATGGCATGAGCGGTTTGGATATCTCAATTACCGCTATCTTCAATAGCTTAGCTCCAAGGATATGGTTACATGACTTCCTCAAATCAGCTTTTCAGAAGGTGTTTGTTCAGGTTGTTCCATGGGTAAGCATCCAGAAGAGAAGTTTGACAAAGGGATGTCTTGGAGAGCTTTGGAAGTTCTTCAATTGGTTCACAGTGATGTAGCAGGTCCATTTCTAGTTCCATCATTTAGCAAGGCCCACTATGTCCTCACCTTCATTGATGACTACTCCCGCTTCACATGGGTCTATTTTCTTGTTCACAAGAGTGAAGTGTTTGACAAATTTCTAGCCTTCAAGGCTCATGTTGAGAAACAATCAAGGAAGCAAGTCAAGATTCTTCACACTGACAATGGAAGGGAATATGTGAGCAATAGACTTGAGGAATTATGTACTCTTGAGGGGATTGACCTTCAACATTTAGTTGCCTACACTCCACAGTAGAATGGTGTTGTTGAAAGGAAGAATAGGACCCTTAAGGAGATGGTTAGCTACATGATTCATGCTCGTTCTCTTCATCCTCAATTTTGAGCAGAAGCTATCAATTGTGCCACACACATCCAAAATCAGGTTCCCCATAAGGATTTGAAGGGTATGACTCCTTTTGAGGCTTGGTGTGGTAGAAAACCGGTTGTGAAACATTTCAAAGTTTTTGGTTATCTAGTTTGGGCATGCATACCTCTAGAGAAGCACAAGGCATTGGAACCTCAGAGTAGGCCTTGCATCTTTGTTGGCTATCCTAAAGGTGTTAAGGCATATAGACTTTTGGATCCAGAGACACATGAGCTATTCATTGAGTGGAGTGTTCACTTTGAGGAAAGCTCTCCTAGCTTGGCCTCTAATCCTCCTCTTCCTTCCTCCATAGTGGAAAGTGATGATAGTGACTTAGATGATGATTCTCCCTCAACTTCGACTCATAGGATCACACCTTCACAAGGTCCACTTATAGTTGAGGAGCCTCATCCTTCATCTCCTACTAGACCTCGTTGGACTCAACAAACTCTTGAGTTAGTAGGTTCTCTTGTTGGGGATCCTTCAGATACTTGAAGGAATTGGTCCCAACATTAGGATTTTCCACATGCTTATATTTCTAGTGCTTCAAATCCACAATCCTTTAAGGAGGCTTTAGGAATTCCTGAATAGGATTCAGCAACAGAGGAAGAGTATAGTTCCTTGATGAGGAACCACACATGGGATTTAGTTCTTCTCCCTAAGGGGAGAAAGATGGTTCGATCTAAGTGGATCTATTAGACCAAGTATGTAGTGGATGGAAGTGTGGATAAATACAAGGCCCAACTTGTGGAAAAATGTTTCTCATAGGTTCCAGGTGTTGATTATACAGAGACCTTTACACCTGTTGCTACGATGAACTCCATTCACTTGACACTTGCTATTGTTGCAGCTCATGGTTGGGTTGTACATCAAATGGATGTCAAGAGTACATTTCTACATGGGGATCTTCATGAGGAGATTTACATGGAGCAGCCACATGAATTCATACAAGATTCTTCTTTGGTTTGCAGATTAAGGAAGTCTATCTATGGCCTCAAACAGGCCCCTAGGGCTTGGTATGCCAAGATGGATTCCTTTCTTCTCTCCACAAAATTCACGAGGTGTCATTTAGATCCAAATGTCTACATTTTGCAATAGGATGATTCTCATTTTCCACTTGTGCTCTATTTTGATGACTTGATCATTATAAGGATTACCTCATCCATCATTGGTAGTGTCAAATCTGTTTTGCAGGACAGGTTTTCTATGACTGACTTGGGCCTTTTGCACAATTTTCTTGGGATTGAGATCAAACAGTCAGCTTCTAGGATCTCTCTTTCTCATCCCAAGTATGCTCTTGATATTCTAGTTTGATTTCACATGGTTGATTGTAAGCCTGCTCTAACTCCCTTTCTCTTAGGAGTCGGGCTTGAGGCTAAGTGTTCTACTCCACTTGTTGATGCCACTTTGTATCATCAGCTTGTTGGGAGTCTCATCTACTTGACTCACACATGCCCTAATATCTCCTTTGCAGTTGGCATGGTTTCATGCTTTATGCAGGAACCACATGAGCTTCATTGGAAAGCAACCAAATGCATCTTGCATTACATACAGGGTACACATCATCATGGGATTCACTATGTAGCAGGTACATGACTTACCTTGGTGGCATATATAGATTTTTATTGGGCTGGCGATCTTGATGATTGTAAGTCCACTTCTAGCTACAACTTTCATCTTGGTTTTGGCCCCATTTGTTGGCAGAGTAAAAAGCAGCATGCTATTGCTCTTTCTTTGACTCAGGCTGAGTATCAAGGGGCTATTAATGCTGCTACTAAGGCTATTTGGCTTCAACATATTCTCACTGAGTTTGGATTCACTATTCCACATCCTACAGTCATTCATTATGACAATCAGAGTGCCATCCAAATCTCAAAAAATCTGATTCAACATCAGTGAACCAAACACATCGAGATTCATATGCACTACATTCAAGAGCTGATACAGGAGTAGGTCATTGGTTTGTAGTATTGTCCTACAACATAGCAGGTTGGAGATATCTTCACCAAACCCTTCACTAAGAGTATATATCATCACTTGTGAGCTCTCTTAGGGGTTTGGGATGCTTCATTTGAGGATGTCTCTTGACTTCTTCATCCTCTCTTTTCGGGGGGGATTTTTCCTCACTCGAGGTTTTTCCCTTTCTCATCTTTTTGAGTGTAGTTTTTTATTTTGTTTCTCTCTTTTCGGGGGGAGTTTTTTCCTACGCGGTCTTCTCCTTTTCTCCATTTTTGAGAGATTACATTGCATTTTTACATGGGTACCTAACATGACCTAGTAGCTGAGACCCATCTTGCATTGTTTTATTTTGTGTACATTCTCCCTAAGTTGCACTTAAGGGGAGGTGTTGGTGTAATTAAAAGAGGTGTACCTTGTCCTAGGTCATGATTACACCTTAGTTATGTTTACTTAGGGACGACATAGGAGGTAGTTGGAGAATTTCCACTTTTGTTGGACTTATCATGTTATTACTTTATCACATCCACCTTTCATGGACATGTCATGTGATTACCTCTCCACCTTTTGTGGGTGATCCACCACTTGTGGTGATTATCACATTATCACTTTTCCACTTTAGGTGGAGTGATCTTTTCACAGTTGTCTCATTTCATAAGATTATGACACTTGTCATAATCTTATTCCCTTGTATGTTCTCACCTTGGCTATATAACCAATGGGTCTCCTATGTAATTTCACACATTACATTCTATTTGCATCATTGGTAGAATACAATTTATTCTTGTCATATTGTTTTATCTCTCTTATGCTTGTTCTTTCTATTAGGCATCTAGATCTTGGGTGGCTACCTTCATAGCCAATTCTTACACTAAGAAATGTTTTTTTGAGGTGACTGAAGTAAAACTATTGGACACATTACTTATGAAAGAGGTATTTCAATAGACCTAGATAGAGTGAGTGCATTACTCAAATTACAACCCCCGGGAAGTAAATAAGAGTTAAAGTTGTATTTCAGTAAGATCAATTTCGTTCAAAAATTTATTACTGGATTTTTCAAGATATTGAAACCACTCCAAGATATGTTGAAGAAAGATGCAAAAATCAAGTGGAAAAATTAGGGTAAACTCACCTTTGAGAATATGAAAAATGCAATTGCAAAAGCACCAGTGCTTCATACATGTGTAGCAATGTTGACACAAAGGGGTGAGAATAAATAAGAAAATCTGATTGGTTTTATGAGTGCTCCATTTAAGGAAGCGGAGCTCAAATACATGGATAATGAAAAACAAGCCTTTGCTTTGGTTAAAGTAGTAAGAAAATTCTGACATTATATTCTCAAGAGTATAGTCAAGGCTATTGTCCCTGATGCTACAGTAAAAATGTTACTAACATAGAGCAAGCTCAAAGAAAAGAGAGCTAAGTGGGTTACACTCTTGTAAGAGTTTTATTTAGAGATTATATCCATGAAGTTGTTCTAAGGACAAGCCTTAGTTAAATCAATTATTGAGATTGATCCACAAATCTCCAACGAGCAATATACTCTCAATGTAAAAGATCAAGATAATTGGTATTCAGATATATGGAATTATCTAGTTAGCCATAACTACCCTGATCATATGCAAAGAAATTAGAGAAGATCCCTAAAGATAAAAGCTCAGAGTTATATGATTAAAGGAGGGGTTCTATTCAAGAAGAATCATGAAGGAGTTTATTTAAGATGTTTGTATAAGACAAGTGAATCAAGTGTTATAGTAATTACATGATAAATTTGGCATAGCTCACAGAGCGCCTTTAGCTACTACACATCTCATTATGAGATTTGGATATTACTAGCCAACTATTTTCAAAGATACTTACGAACACATAAAGCACTGTTGAACATGTCAAATTACTATAGACAAAGGAAGATTGAATGCTCAACCATTACATCCAGTGATGGAGATGTTGGCAACACAAGGGAAGACAACTAAGAGGGGGGGTGAATTAGTTGTCCCAAAAATTTAAAACTTATTCAACTTATTAACCTTATTCTTAGATCTGATTAATAACAATGAAAGCATAAATCATCAACACATTAGAAACACACATAACACCAAGATTTTTTACATGGAAATCCTATTAGTGGAAAAACCATAGTGGAGGTTAGTCCACAAGATTATACCCTATTAAAAGTATAAAGAAATGAAATGGGGAATGCACATGCATTCAAGCACACTGATCAATTAGAACAAGGCTTATAGCCCAAAGGAAGACACAATATCTTATAGAAAGATTCGAATTACATCCACAGGGATTTGAACTGACAAAATAGCATATGCTAATGCCTGATCACAATTTCGGTTAAGCACATGAACACTTCTTCACTTTTCACTCTTCTTCACACTTTTCACACTCTACTCTACCTTCGAATGATTTAGAAAATTATCCACACATACACAAACATGAGCATACTCAAGCATACATCCAAATCAAATAAAAAATCGCTTATATATATCCGCAATAAGAAATTTCATCGCTACATGTTGGCTTCAACAAAATAATAAAATAAATATAAATTGTCAGTCCAAAACATTAAATATTATTAATATGAATCAACCAAGGTCATCAAAAACTTAGTGAAGACCCAAATCAACATCTCAAACATGAAAACACTTCAATTAATTACTCCTTGAAGATGCACAACATGCTACAAACACCATGTCAACCACGAACATGAAAAACATGAACACGCAAGAGAAAATGACCAATCATGAGCACAATGATCAATGTAGATGTGCAATAAAGATAGAGAACAATCTAGAAACATCCACAAACATCATGAATCACTAGAGAAGCATCCAAAACAAATGAACTAATTGAAATCATATCATCTTCAATCAGGAACACCAACTGAAGCAACAAGAAAATTGTCAGAATATAAATCTTCATAACTCAATCAAAACTTCATGCGGATCTCTAAAACTAAAAATGGATAAACTAGATACACTCAACAACAAACCCTTTAGTCCACAACCTTTGATCATCAAAATATAGAACTCAACAATAGATTGAACTTCACTTCACCATTGAAAACCTGCAACTTATTCCATTACAATTTTCTCAATATCCTCGACATATACAACTTCTAATGCATTAATGCTAATAGTGTTGACATCAATGACAACCACATATCAACAACACAACCATGACATCCAATAGGAGATGCACCCTAACTCATAATGGGATTTATACATCATCGATACCATCAATCCTCCATCATCCATAGGTCACAAGTTTGTGTTGACTGCTACTAATTATTGCACTCGATGGACCAAAGTGTGTGATAGAAAACAAAGCACCATAGAGGTGGTAATCAAATTCTTAGAGGAAAGTGTTATTACCAGGTTTGGAGTGTCATATGCACTACTATGTGATAACGACCCCACTTTTTCCTCATTAAAGTTTTTTTAATTGGGCATTTGAATATGGTATAACATTGAAATTATCATCTAATTATTTTCCACAAGAAAATAAATTAGCGGAATCATCAAACAAGAATCTGCTAGATATAATCAAGAGATTAGTTGAAAAGAATCCTAGAGAATGACATTCTCTATTGAAATTCACCCTTTGGGTAGATTGTGGAAGGATTAAATTCACATTCGGGAATTCTGCTTACCACTTAGTCTATGAGGTAGATCATATATTGCCTATAAACTTAAAAATCTCTACTTGGCAATTTTCCCAAGAGTGCATTGGATTAGATGATCAGACCAAAGCTTGATTGTTGTAATTGATGCACTTAGATGAAAAATGTACCATATCTATAGATCATTTTTCTAGGCATCAATTTGTGGTAAAATGATGGTTTGACAAAAGGGATAGATTAAAAACTTTTAAGATATCTAATTTATCCCCGTATTGGGACAAAGCCCATGAGCGTAAAGGTGAGCATGGTAAGTTTGACAAGTTATAGACAATTCCTTACCAGGTGTCTAAATTTTTAGGTGATAGCACTTATAGACTTAAAACATTGATTGGAGAAGATGTCCCATTGCCTATCAATGGGAAATTCTTGAAACATTACTTCTAGGCTTAGTGTTGGTTGCTAGTTCTCGGGCTAGTCTATAAATAGTCTATAAATATTTTTAAATAGTTTTTAAAATTTTTTTGTAATTATTTATTTTTGTAAATGGATTTTTTTTTAGGTGTTCATTTGTTGCTTTATTTTGTTTTCCTTTTGAGGTTTTGCATTGTAACATTGTACAATAATTAGCAACCTTTGAAGGTGGTCAAAATAATAGAATGTGAATTCTAGAAATGTGATCTATTCTTCGACCAAAAATAGCCCTTTAATTATTGATGATTGGGGAATTGTGTGATTCCTTTTACTTCATCTCACATAAATCATTCAATCGATGTTGAGCTAAAAACACCCATATCTTAAATCATTCTACTAAAATTTGGGATAGCAATTGTTTGCATTGAGTGAAAAAAAAAAAGGTGACATTTTCTACCACTATAATTCCCATCCTAATAGTGGGATTCATTGCTTGCAAGTTGAAGCAAATGAGCTTACAATGAATATCAAAAGAGAAAAAAAAAAGAAAAAAAAATGAATATCAAAGAGAATATCAAAAGAGAAAAAGTTCAACTCTTTAGGCTATCCAAATATCTCTACCGAGGCTATAGACACCTGACTGGTAGTAGAGCTATGTTTGGGGGAATTGAAAAGATAACATTTTTGGGGATATGGACACTTGACTACCAACAAGGCTCTATCTAAGGCTAGCTTAAAAGGAATTTCCAAATTATGTAGGTCAATGCAAACATTTTCTATGCTCTAATTTACTGTAGCGGAGTAAACCAATTGCACACATGTGAGCTCAATAATGCTTAATCTTGTATGCTGGCTAAAGTGAATAAAAAATGTTGGAATGAGGGTCTAACCATTTATAATTTGAAGAATGAAGAAATTTGAAGCATGGTTATTAGGTCCAAAATTAGATTTCTATTGTTTTGTTTAGTTTTGTTGGTTGCTAGTTGTTGTGTGGTCTCACAACACACCCCACTTTTCTCCTTTGCAAAGTGTGGACCCCATTTTTTTTGTTGCCTTTCTTTTTTTCCTTTTCCTTTGCTTGCTTCATTGTGCTACTTTCAAAGGAAATGGTAAAATGGGAGTTTTGTTTCACCTTGCCTAGTCATTGCCTAAATCCCTATTTTATTAGATTTAGAGTGTTGTGGTTTGCCCTTAAGTCTTATAAATTTTTTGGATGTCTGAGTTCCAGAGTTGATGCGGATACATGCTAAAGATATTGTATCTTTGGTTGGTCTTAGTTTCCCACCCAGTTGATAAGCCAAGCCTAGTGATTCATCACCAGGGTAAATCATCTTACTGGGCACATCCCTTTTCTTCATCAGTTAGCCTAATGGTTTCCTTTTGTTTATTTTGTCAAAGGTCAAAAATTGGAGGTTCTGTTGCAAATATGTTTAAATAATTTTGGTCCCTCTTGAACCCAGTTCTCATAAACCTGATGGGTAAACATCTCGATTCTTGGTAATCTTTCCAAGGTTTGGAAATTGAGGATTCAAACCTTGTGATTATCAATGGTCACGTATCCAAAGTGGATTTTCCTTATAAAGTATTTTCCTCATAAGAATCAAAGTGACATGTAAGTGTTCCACTTAAGCTTTCTACATTGTCTTCATCTCTAGTGGTGGGCCTATGCAGAAACCAAGGTTTTCATGATTTGAACCCTAATCCACCATGATTACACCTTTATTCAAGAAAATTAATGCATTGTAATAGGGAATTAATGAAGGTGGAAAACTACACACGTACTTGGAACCACCTCGAGCATGTAGTTACTTTTACAACACTCAACCTTGCACTATACTACTGATTGCTAAGGACATTGAAAGATCAAGATTGATATTGTGGTGCGTAAAGAAAGGTAAACCTTGAGAAACCAAGACAAATTTACCAAGGGTTTCAAAGTTGCATTCTAAAAACAATTATATCACCAGTAAAATCAGGTATGTTTCAAATAACCAAAATTATGTTACTCATTTTATGAATGCATGTCTCAAGATAATGACATCTCTTTTGGTAATTAAAATATTGATTATTTTGAAATGAATTTCACTAGATGGTAGATTGCAAGTTTTATGAATTTTCAAAGATAACTGGTTACATTTAACCCTAACTTGCACACAAGGCACATATTTTAAAAAAAAATTGGGATGCACAAGTGAATATGAGCACTTCCAAAGCAAGGCTAAAAGATGAGTTTTAATATTTTGCTTCGCAAGCCGCACCAATTGGTGGGATAATTACTAATACCCATTCAAGATGGTTTTTTGATGTCGAATTCATCGCATGGTCCCAATAATAAAATGCTTCTCAGTGTATGAAGAATATTATAGCAAGTGTGATACATTTAGCAAGAGGATTTTCACTAGCAATGGAGGCCCCTAAACCAGTTATGGAATGTTTAAATTGTTACAACCTAGACAAGAGAGTCATTGAAAAGGAAGGAAGGGTTTATGCAAACCTCTCTGTGAAAGAGATTATGTATAAATTTGGGATCCTTGCATTTCCCTAGATGTATCCAATAGATGTTAAAACAATGGCTAAAATCTACTTGAGTGTAGAAGATCATAATAGAAAAGTTATGAGTAGATAGTGGTGCTAGGAGGAAATTACTCAAAAAATGAAACCAATTATGAGATCTGTGTTCAACCCAAATGATCAAGATGTCATAACTATGCTAAGAAAGATAGTTGGACTTAGGGATGCTAGTAAATTCGAACCATGGATGTTCACAATCATAGCCAAATTAATGGAAGGCCCTATGCCAATGCATTGGGGAGGTTTTATTAGCGATAGGCTATATGAACAAATAAAGGAATTTCCATAGTCTTTATGGTTTTATGTCTTCATATGTGATTTTTTCTTGTGCCCTAAGGGAAAATAAGCAAGGGTTGAATAGATTTCGTACCTTGCTTACATAAACAAGGAATAGTCTAATATATGCTAATTTACCCCAAATTACTATTCATGAATACCAGGAGCATTATCAGAGAGTTAATGATGAGTTTTCCATGAAGTTGGTAAGGATAATTGAAGGTGAAAAAGCTAAAAAAGGTTGTCTATAGAATCATATAGAATCATTCGATAGGTCAGAGACTGGTACATTCATTTTTCCACTTTCACCTACATCAAGGTGGAAGGATTTGAAGGATTCCCTTTTATGTTGCCTAGGTACCCAATAGAAAAAGTGTTACTATTAGGATTGGTAAGACAAATGAAGCCTTCCCATGCCCTTTTCAACATGGCACATAAAAGAAGTTCTATCAAATTTCTCATCACAATGGAAAATTATAAATGCAATGTGGCTAAACTGGTTGATTTGTGCAAAGAAGAATTAAAGATGTACAAATTGGAGTTCTTTACACTTCAAAGAAAGAATTATGATCTAAAGGGGACATTGCCAAGTAGATAGCTGACAAGCATGCTCATGTTCATCATTTAGAGTATTTTTGGCTCAATTGTGATGATAAACATGAAGTGAGGAAGAGATTATATCAAAGGTTATCATTACAATCGGTGCATATTCCTAAGCTCCATGACATTCTAGAACAGTTGGATGAAGATGATGGAGAGGTGTTGAATCCAATCTACAATTCAACTAAGGTTTATGATGAACCCATCCTAAATTTAAATTATGAAAGTAAAGAAATAAAAATCGTTGAGGAAATTTTTGAACAAGTTTTAATTCATACTCAATTGTGGATTGATGATTATTATAAAGATTTGATAAAAGATAGGATAAGGCTCACATACTCACTCAATACAAAGAAGAAATAGAGATAAGAAGGTGAATCCAAGTATGGGGATCCTACTAAAAAGAAAATAAAAGTGGGTAAAGAAAATATAATTGTACATACTAAGTAGAGAAATACTAATTCCCTTAGCCAGAGAGTTTCATTAGCACCAGCTAGCCAACATAAAGAAACTGGAGAAAGTAAGGTCAAAGTGACAGGGAAGCCTAGAGTGGCATCTTCTTTCATGGAAAAATAGAAGATTCAACCTATGAATGACAAAGAAGTAGGAATGAATATGAATAGTCATGCTCAGATGAGGTCTACATCTCAGAGGATTGCAACATTATTCACCTCTCCCCCTTTAGTCAAAATAGCTAGAGTAAAACAAATAGTGGGAAAGACTCATGTGGCTCTAAAAGAGAGTTCTAAATTAAATGAAGAGAAAAATAGGGAACAGTGGAAGAAATGGGCTGCCATGATAGAAAAAGTAAAAGAGAATAAATCTAAGGAGAAACCCATGGTACAGCCAATGGTGGAAGAAATTTTGAATATAGGTTCAATTCCTATAGATTTCAAAGAAGATGAATTCATAAGAGGAACACTCACACTAGAGGTGGGAAACCCTGGCATACTTAATGAAAAGGAAACATGGGAAACTGCAGGCTAGGGTCCTATTGATGATATTATTATTGAGGGTAAATTGATTCCCAGCTTCCACTAGGAAGTGGTAGAAATAATGTAGAACAACCATTGGTTTTTGAAAAGTTAGTACAAGATCAAGTTGAAACTAAGAATGTATATCCTTCACAAACCTTGGATGGTGGGGTGAGAAATGAAGAGAATCCTTGTGTAACAGGAAATAAAGAAAGTGATATCCCAAGGGCTCATGTTGAGCACATGGATGGAAAGGAAAACATAAGTCTTGGAAATAAAGAGACAGTGTTGAATTCTGGTAATCCATAATCCATGCCAATGAATACTGAAAATGTTCTAGTTCTAGAGGATGTGACAGGAAAGGTTGAGAATGTAAGAGGAGAAGTTCTTGAGAATGCTAAGAATCAGGAACAAAGAAATTTTGCAGAGGTAGAATATAATGAAGATGCACCTAATTGGTTGGTTAGGGAATTGGCTTCCCTGTTGGAAGTGGAACTAGTGCCTCTAGATCTCAGAAGCTTAATGCAAGAAGTGGAAAATCCCAAACCTAGGTGAAGATTAAAAACAAAATATGTTATACAAAATAATGTAGATGGAGGAAGAACACTCCATATAGCCACCCCAGTAGTGGATAAAAGCAAACATGAGATAACACCTAGTGATTATAGGGTGACAAGTATTAACATTGGACATTCATTGTAGAGACAGGAATTAGAAGAGATGAAAATGAATTTAGAGACAACTACTGCTATAGTGTAGAAAAGTAAATAGAAGAAAAGATATTTGAAAGAACGGATTTCCTTCCTAGAAAACTTTAAAATATCATTAGCTCAATTTGATCAAGCGTAGGCTGAATTTCCTTAGAATCTACTACTTATGTCCAAAGAGTAGGTGGATGTTATCATAGTACTTCACCATAAAATGAGTGTGTTTGAAGAATGGACGAAGTACTTCTTAAGGCAAGGAGAAGAATTAATCACATATGCAATTGGGAAGTACAAAGAGGCATACCGTTGGATTCAAAAATCTAAGAGATTGGAAGGAGAATGTAGATTTCACTAAGAATAAACTGATGCTGAAAGGCTAAACTTAAAGGCTCTTATTCAAACAAATGTCCAAGAATTGGTAAGTGAGAAGATAATCAAAAACCAAGAGGTTTTGATGTGTGAAAAATGGAAGAAATAGATAAATTGGGAAGGTGACGCCTTAGTAAAATGTGTGGAAGGATTTGAGAAAGTCCTCGAAAGATGCAATAAATTGATTGACAAAGATCAAGGTTTCATTGAAATGCTAGCATGATAGGATTATGATCCCTAGACTTTAGGGCAGGATGGTAAAGAAGTAAAATCTTTCAAGTAATGACTTGAAATGGTGAATAAAGACCCCGTTCATTTGCTAAATCAAGAAGTCATTGATGAAATTATATAGTGCGAGAATTCCATGGTTAAATATGAAACACAAAAGATGCAGAGGAATGAAAATATCCTCCAAATATTAGAGGATTATACCAAGCTCAAATACAACTCAAAGGTAATTCAAGGAATTTCAAAAGAGTGTATGCGTTAGGTATTGGTTGTCTTCTGGTAGTGTCAACTAAAGAAAGGTGAAGAAGAATTCTTAGACCCGGGTTTGATGCAAGGCAATGAATAACCGTATATCAGATACTAGATTTTAGTACAAGGATATGTTGTTGAAATGAATTTTGCAGGTTTTTCCTGGTCTTAGTGGAGGTGTCTTGTCCCAAAATTTAAAGGATACCAATGGCCTTGTTTTGATGTGGAGCATTTATATACCAGAGCTTGGAATAAAAAACTAATGCTGATGAAGAAGTCAAAGCTTTGACTTTGTTTGGAATATTCCAATGACAACTGGCATTTGCCATGTGCTACTTTTTCATTTACTAGTTATGTTTCTCTTTGATGGACTTATGTTTAAACTTTGGGGCCTTGTTCCTATAAAATTCCATTTACTGCTTTACTTTTATTTTTAAGTTTAGAATTTGTGGATGTCAGAGAGTCAAAACTTCTTTAAGTTTTGTTCTTTTTCCTATTTTATGAATCTTTCTAGATTAAAAGCTTTTATGCACATAGAAGCTAATAAATATCAAAGCCAATTTGAAAGCTATTTCCTTGTCTATAATCTTATGTAGTTGGTTGTTTGTTCAACTGGACAAGACTATATGTTGTGTCTTTTAAGGGTACATACACAACCTACCCAATGTCCAAATAAACCCCCCTTTCTTTAAAATCTCACATCATTCTATGCCTAGCTGTGAAGCAATTTGGTGAAGTATAGAGTGGTTTGCTTTGATTTGGTTAATTCTTGAGGCATGCATGGATAATACCTGGGAGCAATTTTACTTTTCAGTATTTTTGATTATTTAATGTAGAATAGATGTTTAAATTTTAGAAAATGTTTCAAAAAAAGATATAAATGAATGGAAAATTTAGTACAAATCTTTTGATTCCATAATATTCATAAATGCTTAAAGCTAAATTTACTTAAGTGAAAGAAAATTTGTTTGAAATTCATGAAATATTGTTGCAAATTTATAATATGAATGTAAAACATATTTTCTAGTTGAAATGTAGAAAGAATATCTGATTCTTTTATTTCTTTCATTGTATAAAGTGTTGTGTTGTATAAAAATGGCCCCTTGTCATTTTCATGGCCATTTAGGTCTTGTTTCATGGTGTTGGAACTATGTTGATCTAATTTTATGTTGTAACATGGCTTGAACATGCTGATTTAGGTACTAAAATTCAAAGAACGACGTCTTGTGAAGGTGTTGTGAAGTGTTGTAAGACATTTCTACATTCTTCTAGACTCTATTTAATGTAATTTACCTAAAAATCACCTTTTTACTCAGCAACAAGTCCTATTTGAAGTGTTGTAAAGTCTTGTAACAAGCTTTCACGCTCTTCTAGGCATATTTTAACTATTTACACCTTTCTCATGCTTTATTTGGTCTCTTTATGCCCTCATAAGTTGTAATTAAGTGTATTTTTGAATGTTATCTTGACAAATAACATTAAATATAAAAATTTTCCCGACACATGCTTTTAGGTCCTAGGTGGGACCCATACGCCATGGGTAGTGAATGAATACCCCTAGGCCCCAAATTCAAAATATTTTAAATTTCCTTCAGTATTTTATTCAAAATCACTTGATGTCATCCTATGATGAGGTATGAACAGATACTAAGGCATAAGAATCATATAAATAAGTGATTTTCGTCTCATTCTAACCCCCATTCATCAAGTTCACTTATCCACCTATTCACTGAAGCATTCAAGCATTTTACATCAACAATTCAATCACTATTCAAGCACTTTGAAGCAACCATTGACATTACTTCAGATTTGCATCATCAAGGGTTAGGTAAGTGTATAGCACTTGCATGTTATAAGTTTACCTTTCCCTTTCATTTCATTATCTTTTCAAGGGTTTAATTACCAAAAGTGGGGTTTGACCAAGGCAAACCCCTATTCACTAACCCTCAATCATTTTTCCCCTATTGCATGTTTTTTTGCAACTCTTTGTATGAAGATTTGATATTTTATTAGGTGTTGAAGATTTATTTTGAAGTCAACTAGGTGCTTCAATTCAACTTGAGTCAATTTCAAGCTTGGAGAGAGTTATTTGTCCATTTTATGCAGAACTGACTTCGGCAACTCGACAAGCAGACATTTCCAAATTTGGTGTTGCAGAGTTGTCTCTTGATTTTTCAAAAAAATTGGAGAGGACTAATTCACCACCTATGGCAAATGAGTCCCATCTTAGATCTGAAATTTTGAATTTTGTTAGATTTTGGATCCCGATAGACAGAAACCAGCTCCCAACACTTTTTCACTAGGTGGAGGACTGATTCACCACCCTGGGTGAATGAGTCCCACTGTGAAAAATTAGTGATCTCAGTCAGTATCCAAGACATTCCAGGTTCATCATAATTTTCCCAAATGCACTCTGATTTGACCCATCTCTTTCTGTTTTGTACATTTCATTCATTTTCTTCATTGTTTGCATATCACACTCTGTTTTCAAACAAGGCATAAATCTCACTTTTTCATTCATTTTCAGTCATTTAGATTAGTCAATTGCATTTAGTTAAGTTCATTTGCATTAAACCACATTGCATACATTCTTATTTGAGTGAATCATAAGCATTTTTGGCCCTATCTCTCTCCTTTTAGGTGAAAAACCCTAGAAGTGCAAGAGTAGTCCATAGGGTCCCAAAAATCTATGTTTCAAGTGTTTTATTATTTTAATAGTATTTTAATATATTTTATATTGGGTTCATCAAATAGTTAGATATTTTTCAATGGTCAACCATCATTCTACCACATTCTCAACTGTCAATCATTAAATTCGGTCAATAATGTTCACATAGGGAATGCCTTCAACATAATAACTAATGACTCAAGTTGAAGTGGTAGATATTTTATACAACATGGGATAAATAATTTGGTTATGTGAATTTTAAAGTGTTATATCTAATTAAGCTCATTAAAATGAAAAAGACATCAAATTTAATTTATAGTTGTGTAACATAAGTTTGAAGTTAAAAGGATTTGTGACATGTCAAATTATCCCTTTACATGGGTGGTGGTTGAATTCATGTCAAGAGTTATGTTTTACATGCATGTAGATTATGTGATCATGGCATGTGAAAATATTAGGTGTCTTCTTTGTGGCTCTATAAATAAGGATGTTTGATGTTGAGAAGTAGAGGAGAATTATTCATTTGCAATGGTCATGTTGTCATATTTCCTCTAGAGAAGCAAGATATAAATGTCCATGTTAAAGCTTTGAGATTGCAAGTGTATTGTAACATGTTTATTTTCTTTTATTAATACATTGGTTTGATGCTTTAGATTATGGGATTTTTTACCCAAAAGGGTTTTCCCCATGTACATTAGTGTTTCCAATCTTTTTTGTATCTTTCTTCAATTATTTTTCTTTTGATTTACATGTCGTTATACTACTAAAATGTACTTAGATATGTCACCTAAATTATCTTTCCTTTAAACTTTAATGTGATAGGAAAATTATTGTGTCTATTTTTCTTTAAAGGCATAGTATTATGTGCTTGTACCAAATTTTTGATCATCTGATTAAAAATAAACAATATAGGATACTAGAAGGTGCATATTGGGTCCATCTTTCCCTCCCAATTGGTATCAAATCCAATATTTTTTCCTTGCATTTTCATGCATGTGACTTGTATGTTCTTGGGTGTAATTTTATGAACTTACATGTTGTTTGCATGTTCTTGTATGTCATTGTATTTTGGTTCCATCACGATTGACATTCTAGGTATTTATTTTGTTATGATTTCTTATCTTGAAAAGCTTGATGGAATCTATAAGAAGGAATTTGTTGATTATGAATCCTTGATTGGTTGGAAATATTTTAGTTGATCTTGTTTTTAGGGTTCAACATGCATTTCAAAGATGGATAACATGGATTATTTTTTATTTTACCTAGTGGTTATATCTAATATGATATTGATCTAGGGATTATGTTTAATAGTATATAATAACCCTAATGCATGGTGGTGTTCTTTCATTCTATAGTCATCTACAATAGATTATTCATGTTGGGTGTCTATTCTTGGCTTATTGATCATATAGATAAACTTGGGTTGTCATGATTGTGGATTGGTGTGCTTATGTTGGGTGCTTGGATTTAGTCCATAGAATTCAGAGAAATTGTTTCATTTTCCATGACTGCATGTAGGCTATGGAGTTAACCATTGGATGATATGAAATATTTTAGAATATACTAGCTCCTATATATATTATTGTAAACTATGGTGGTTGTGGATTTGGCATACAAGTGGGTGTATAGTTATTGGACCTCTTCTTCCTTTTTCTTGGTTGAAATTTCATGTCTCAATTCCATGTTGGTTGGATATAAGGTTTATGCATTTTTTTAATTCAAAATATATGGTTATTATTATCTATGTTATTTCATTATTCTAGTTTAATTATTCTTTTATTTCTTGACGTATGAGTCTTCTAGATGATAAGTGGATATGGATTTACATGTGTGTCAGTGACATGGGTAATCAAAACTTATGGTTTTTTAAATCTAAAAATAAATTATTGTTCATATTATGATTCCATTGGGGTATTTCTAGATGTAACATAGTTGCATTTTTTCATGTATTATTCATGCATGGTGTGAGGAGGTTTTTATCTTTCCCAATAAGGAGAAATTCATACATGATTAGCCATTAGTTATTTATGGGTTGTGGAGTTGATATGTTTTATATTTTATGAAGTTGTGGAAAACCTATTTCCTTAGTAAGTTGTGGAGTAGGAAATAATATGACCTAAATGCTCTTAGACAATAGGGTTTTTTCTGAAGATTTTGTAGTTATCCTTTTTTCTAAAAGTTGTGGGTTTATGTCGATCTAGGGTATTCCATTGTTTTAGATGAAATATGTGATGATCTAATTTTTTAAGATGTTTAACTATATATATATATATATATATATATATGATTTTGTAGGTTTTCACACTAATAAAAATCTATGTTTTGTACATCTATGGAAATATTATGTTGAAACTCTTATAAATTTATGGTTGGAGAAAATAAAAATTTATAGGAATGCTCAATTTTTTCCATGAATATGGTAATAAGCTGTGTATTTTATTTGGAAAGTTGGATTTTTTGGTGATTTAGTGTTTTAGTCTTGAAATTTGCATGTTAGCTTCTTTGATACATTAGTTTTCCATATAAGTGATGTGATAATTAGTTTTTACATTTCATTTTTTATAATCTATGAGCTATGTAGTTTTGTGGGATAATGACACATTTTGTTGTAGTGGGATGACTTGGATATGGATTAAATATATCCATTATTTTTATTCAATGTTGATACACTCTTTGTTATTTGACCTTTTTATGTGGTCATTTGTGCATTGGTAAGTTCTATTGAGATGAGAGAATAGATGATGTTGAGTAATTTGATAGTTAGTAATGGGTAAGTGTAAAATGTCATTTATCATTA